>JADRCD010162523.1:0-24515 GCA_019843815.1 Montemys delectorum
CATATCTAACAGGTATCATCAAAACAAAGTAATATTATGTCAGTATATGTACTGTGTTATAAATATTATTCATATGTAGATGCAAGAACATCTCTTTTCAGGGGGATAATGGAAGAAGCACTATGCAACAGAACCCAAATGACGCTATTCAAATTGAACCCTGTGGTGACAGCAGTGCTCCTTGCTACCCACTCCAATGTTCTGGGTTCTCAAATGAAAGACATACACACACATACACACACACACACACAGAGAGAGAGAGAGAGAGAGAGAGAGAGAGAGAGAGAGAGAGAGAGAGAGAGAGAAAGCTTTATACTTTAATATGTCTTAAACAGCTCAATGTTTGGTCCACTCCCAAATCCCCACATGATTAAAACACTCTCCTCTGATATTCCTGAGTTATTACTTCCTAAAACCGATATTCCATCTTCGCCCAGGCAGACCCAGAACTGCAGCACTCTCAGGCTGAGTTCTCCAGCATATACATGAAAGCTACCTTCTCTGTCTGGAACCTCTCAGTGTGGAGAGCTTTTGAGACTGCTTCTAGGAATTTGGCAGGAAGTTGATAATGGGCTGGAACAATGAAGTAGGCTCAAGGCAAATACAGCCAAGGAATGTATTGTATTCCTTGTATCTGGATCACACAGATAAGCCCCTAAACATACTGATCATGGGATTTGGTTATTGTCTTGATTTTTGCCCTGAATGTTCCTTGACTACTTTATATATGCATTGTTTTTTCCTTGACTACTTTGTTTATGCCCTAAGGACTGACTGTCTTCTTAGTATGTACCCAGAATGACATAAAAGCAGAATGGAAAAAATTTAACTTGCCCTCAGCCTCAGACCTAGTTGGGGTTATGCTAACATGCTGTCTAAATGTCTTTATTCTTTTCAATCCTCTCTCCAGCCCTGGAGGAACTGTTGACTGACTGAACTGGATTAGTCATCTCAGGCATAGCAAATATCTCTCTTCCTCCTACTTCCTCAGTCCCTTGCCCAGGAATCCTAACATCCTGCCTCTGTCTCCCTGTCTAGCCTTTGGCTTCCAGCAACTTTATTTAAAACCAAGTTGGGGAAAGGTCCCTCAGCTTCTTACATGTGGTTGTATGGATTCTCATAAAATTTTGGGGACCAAATTAACATAAGAAGCATTAGACTAAATCCACAGCACTCTGGACACAAATATGAGTGGCATGATCCCAGGACCATAGATCTTAAGCCAAATCTGATGTTAACATCTGGTAACCATTTTCTGGGCTTGTATATTAACAAAAAGAAGAAAATCATAAATCAGGAAACTTTGCATCAGATAGACAGGTCACAGAAAAGTGGAAAAATCTTATCTGTTGGCTTCAGATGCTACCTGATAGCAGTCTCAGCCTTTTGGTTGTTGGAAAACAGAGCTCTGTTTCTATATTCCCAGTGCTTTAGTCATCTCAGAAATGTTGGGTCACATATAGTGAGGACAGTAAATGCTTATAATGTGTGGCCTGGAGTGACAGAGCTCTGTAGCTGCAATATCCCTTCCTCTCCACATCACTGACATTCTAAACAGTCAATTTCTCTTTGTTTTAAGAGCTTCTTTCCAGAAAATTCATTCACATGTATATGAATATATGAATGTATGTGTATTATACACAGAGAGATTAATTTATCATAGCTGAACATAATCTTTATGTGCCTCTACATTATTCACTGAACTGTAAAATCTCTAACAGGTATCCTTCACTTATTGCATTCCTGACATTAGACCACAAGAAACCCTCACACTCGACATCTGAAGCCTCAGATGTCTACATGAGCTTTACACTGAAAAGCCTTTAAAGCATTTCATTTGTCCATTCTCCCACAACTTTAAATAATGTTTACAGAAGAAATTAATTGATATAAACTAGTTCAGGTGGCAAAGGTGGATAATTGCACCATAATACATTTGCATTAACTTCCAGATTGTTTTCATTATCTCTATTAAACAAATTCAAGATTAAGCAAAATATTTCCAAGAAAAAGTACTTCAGTGTAGCTCCTGGTAAATTCTACAAAAGGCAACATGCCATGGGACAGATTCACTCTGGATAATTTTCTGGGAGTTTGCTCATTACTTTCCAGAACTGACCATGGGGCATGCTTCACAAAATTTCTTTGAAAGTAAGTGTTTAACAGACTGGATTACAGAGGGAAAAAAATGTCCACAGATTTGTTTTTTGTTTCTTGGTAGAAAACCAGCCCTTCCCATTGTGCAAACAATGCTACTGATTGCAGTCAATGACTCTGATATGAAATAAGAAAGGGCACATTAAAAAGAGCTCAAAGTCAACCCTAGTTAGTGTGCTACTATAAAACAGAATTTGTTTAGATGTTTATACTTGCATAAGTATGAGCATTTCTGCCTCCCATTGGAGACAGTCATTGAGCCTCAACGGCCTTTCAAGACCTCCTGGATCAGTTGGAAGCCTGAGAATATTCCAGATCTTTCAGATGGCTTTCCTTCTGATCTTTTTTGGAGAACTTCACTGCAGCCATCCCTGGTCATTGCTGCTGGGTCCACATCCTTGACAATGATACTGTCTCTAACAAAGACAGTGAAATCTTGAGCCAAGGTGACTCCTGAGGATTTCTATCACACTGAACTCTGACCTGAGACCTAACAATTACTGTTACTTTGTCAAAGCACAGTGGCCTCTCCTTCATTCTCAGTACTATGACCACTTGTCCAACTTCAGTGACTGTCACCTACTAAATACAAAATCTTTTTTATTGAGGCTGACATGAGCACTAACCTATGGCCATGAACAAGAATATTTAAAAGCTACTTAATTCTGTTGGTACTCATAAGATTCCATTATGAACTCTGGATACCAGACATGGACCTGCAGTATTTAATATTTTGCACTGGACCAGTTATTTCTTGTTATATTTCAACTTTTTTCTTTTGAAATACAAACATTTATTCTGTTCCCTTGAATACTGGCAGTACATCATCTAGTTTATTATATAAGACCTTGTTGAGACATTTTATTGATTTTTGAAATTAAGTACTATTTGTAAGGGCACTGAAAAAAAAGAGACTTTGGACTTTTAAATGATTTGTATTTCTCCTCGCACTTATTTCCCATGAGAACACGAAGATAACAGGTAGAAGGTTATGGATCAAAGTTGATGTATTTGTGTGTCAAGATGAACAGGAGTAGATCTGGGATGTCTAGTTTTGATTGTCCATTCAACAGACTCAGGAATCACCTAAGAGATAACCTCCCAGAATATCTGTAAGAGATTACTTAGTTTAATTTAGCCTCTGTGGGATTATCTTGATTACATTAACTGACGGGGGAGGTAACATCCACCTTAATGATAGCAGTGTCAGCCCAGGGATCAGGGCTTAGAGTACAGAAAACATAGCCCAGCATAGACATTCATTGCCCCCTCATCACCAGTCGCAGTCTAAATGCTGTACAGTCTTGAAATTTCCTCTGACAATTAAACTACTCTACTGCTTTGACTTTATCCCCACTCAAAATTTCAGAACATGGTTAGAATCTTGCCAGAGTTTTTTGTTGTTCCTCAAAAGGGAAAGATGAATTCCTCTCCCCAGTTCCTAAGAAGGGCCATTTTCATCTGAAGATTTCAGATGAAATCTCATAGAGACTCCACTGTTTAGATTTGTACTAGCATTTCAGTATACTGACCTTCCACAAGGGCCATCCTTTGTATCCTCTGCACAGTCTCCCAAAATCCACCACAAACCACAATACATGATCTACAACAGGGTCAGACCTGGAAGAATAGTTTCACTCATGGCTCCAATTGTGTTGGCTAATTTTACATTGCTATGACCAAGATTTCTGGGACCAATATGAGACCAGAAGAAATAAAGGAAAGTAAACATGCACACAGGCAGACATGAACATACATAGCAGAGAACCATATTGTTTAAATTCATTCCAATATAATTGAAGATTTGGCAAAGAATCTCAGTAAACTTTTACTTGCTGTCAATATTGTGTAGCCACCTACTATTTAAAAGGTCTTCTCTAGAAATAACAAGAGTTTCTTTTACTCATTGGCTCACACTTCACATTTTTATTATGCCTACCATAGGTTCCTTGATAACATGTTTTCAATAGCCAGAACTAATAATTAGTGATCTAGTGTTCTATGAGTACCCAGTATGCACCAAAATGCTCATCATTTTATGAGAACTAAACAGTTTCTGGATGCTATTTCCAAAGGTTGTGTGAACCACCATGAAGAAAGATCTGGAGGCAGCACAAAAAACAAAAAACAAAAAAACAAAAACAAAAACAAAACCACTTCTGTGTGTGATTTGTCCCTCACAGCCAACTTTCGATCTTGCATGTTTCTCCTATGTCTTTTGAAGTAGGATTTTCACAGTGCCTATTTAAAAAAAATTATTTAATCTTTTTGGTTATTTTACACTCCAGATTTTATCCCCCTCCCGGGCCACCCTCTGACTATTTCACATCCCATAACTCCTCCCCTATGTCCATGAGGATGTCCCCACCCCTCACCCCCCAACCCCCACCCCAACAGGCTTCAACACTCCCTAGGGCCTCCAGTCTCTTTAGGGTTAGGTGCATTTTCTGACTGAACCCAGACTTAGCAGTCCTCTACTGTATGTGTGTTGGGGGCCTCATATCAGCTGGTGTATGCTGCCTGGTTGGTAGTCCAATTATCTGAGAGATCTCAGGGGTCCAGATTCATTGAGACTGCTGGTCCTCCTACAGGGTCACCCTCCTCCTCAGCTTCTTCTACCCTTTCCCTAATTCAACCACAGGAGTCAGAAGCTTCTGTCCATTGGTTGGATATAAATATCTGCATCTGACTCTTTGTTATATATGCTTATATGTAACATATATATGCTCTTATATCTGCTTGTTGGGTCTTTGGGGAGGGGGTGTCATGATAGTTCCTTTTTGCAAGCACTCCATAGCCTAAGTAATACTGTCAGGCCTTGGGGCCTCCCTTTGAGCTGGATTCTGCTTTGGGCCTGTCGCTGGACCTCCTTTTCATCATGTTCTTCTCCATTTTGTCCCTGCAGTTTCAGACAGAAACAATTATGTGTCATCCCTGCCTTGATGCCCTGCCTTTCTGCTGGAGATTGGCTCTACAAGTTTCTCTCTCCCCACTGTAGAGCATTTCTTTTTTTTATTGGTTATTTTATTTATTTATATTTCAAATGTTATCCCCCTTCCCAGTTCCCCCTCCACAAACACCCTATCCCCTCCCACTCCCTCCTCCCTCTATAATAGTGCTCCCCTAAACACCCACCCACTCCTGCCTCAGTGCCCTAACATTTCCCTACCCTTGGTCATCAAGCCTTCACAGGACTAAGGGACTCCCCTCCTAACAATGTCCCATAAGGCCATCCTCTGCTACATATCCAGCTAGAGCCATGGGTCTCCCCATATGTACTTTTTGGTTGGTGGTTTAGTCCCTGGGAGCTTTGGGGGGTCTGGTTGGTTGATATTGTTTGTTCTTCCTTCAGCTCCTTCAGTCCTTGCCCTAACTCTTCCATTGGGGTCCCCTCACACAGTTCGATGTTTGGCTGCATGCATTCATGTGGGGCAATGGGCAATTCTAACAGCCAGAGTCCAGTAGAGCCACCTCAGAACACCGGAGACCCACTGAGCATTTGCTCAAAGGGACAGAAGGCTCCTGAGACCATGGCTCAGATTTCAGCCCAACCCTCCCCCAACGATCCCCAGCAGGAGAGATGTATAATATTAGTCAAGCCCTCTTACATGCAAATAAAGATTCTCAGCCCAAACCAATGAAAGATAACTGCTGCCAAAATCTGAATGATCCCCCAAAACTATATATATGTATGGTATCCAGGAAAGTAAAGCATGTGAAAGATCTACTCCATGGTCTGAGCCTTTTGTTCTAGCAATGTAACACTTGAGAAGAGGTCGGCTCTCCCGAAACTAAACGTGGCCTGAAGCTGAGCCGCACTCGGCCTGTCGGCCCAGCCCGACCCAACTCACTACAAGGCAGTGCTGAGAAACAGAGCATCTTGAAAGACAGGGCAGAGACACCCCATCTGTGCTCACTTGATTCTATGCACAAGGGCTCCCCCAATCAAGCCAGGCCAGAGATCTCTGTGGGAAGCCGCCTGCAATAAGGCCCGCATATTCACATCTGTATTGGTCAGGCTCTAGCAGAGCTTCTCAGGGGACAGCTGTATTGGGATCTTGTCAGCAAGCTCTTCTTGGCATCAACAATAGTGTCTGGGTTCGGTGTCTGCAGATTAGATGGATCCCTAGGTGGGGCAGTCTCTGTATAGCCTTTCCTTCAGTCTCTGCCCCACTCTTTGTCCCTTCATTTCCTTTTGACAAGAGGAATTCTGGATTAATATTTTTGAGGTGGGTGGATGGCCCCATTCCTCAAACAGGGGCCATGACTCTGCACTGGGCATGGTCTAAAAAGTTTCTATCTCCCTTTGTTGGGCATTTTGACTAATGTTCATACTATTGGGTCCTGAGAACCCCTTGGGTCCCTGGCATCTGGGACTTTCTAGTGGCTACCCTCAGTTCCCCTCCCCCTGCTCCACTGTTACAAAACTCCTTACAAAATCTTGACCCTCTGAATTTCTCCCCATCTCCTCCCATATCTGAACTGGTTCCCCTTTTCCCTCTCTCTCCTAATTCTCTCACAGATCCCTGTTTCCTCTGCTGCCTGAAATTACTTTCCTCCTCCTTCTGAGTAGAACTGTATCATCCAGACTTTGGTGTGGTCTTTTTCATCTTGAGTTTCATATGGTCTGTGAGTTGTATCATGGGGATTCCAAGTCTCTTTTTGGCTAATATCTGCTTATCAATGAGTACATACCATTTGTGTTCTTTTGTGACTGGGTTACCTCACTCAGGATATTTTCAAGTTCCATCCATTTGATTGCAAATTTCATGAAGTCACTGTTTTTAATAGCTGAGTAGTACATCATTGTATAAATGTACCATATTTTCGGTATCCTTTGTTGAGGGACATCTGGGTTCTTTCCAGCTTCTGACTATTATAAATACGGCTGCTATGAACATGGTGGAGCATGTGTCCTTATTACATGTTGAAGCATCTTCTGGGTATATGCCCAGGAGTGGAATAGCTGGGTCCTCAGATACAACTATTTCCAATTTTCTGAGGAACCGCCAGACTGATTTCCAGAGTTACCACACCAACCCCAGTAGAATCTGTGTGACAAGTTCCACAGACTGAGGCAAAAATTTCAAAAGAAGGAGGCCTCCTGGAACTGGTTGTGGAACTCTTGCCTGGAACAAAATATTGAGCCATAGTTCTCATGGTAATTTATCTGTTTTATATTCTTTTATTCATTTTCTTATTTACAACATGTTCTTGATAGCCTAGGCTGAGATCTTAAGTGAGAGAAATGAGTAAGAAACCATCCCTTGAGACGGGGTCACTCGCCATGACTTTATCTCTGGAAAAATCAGCAATTTACAAAAATTACATAATGGTACTATGGTAGATAAAAACTTTCCCAACAATAAAATTTCATATGGCTGCACGTGTGTCATCAGAAGTGGGCTTTGGTATATGGTAAAGAAAATCTGTCCGGCGCAGTCCCCAACCAGCAGGGAGGCAAACGCAGAACAACCAGGTTCCTTTTCAAGGCAGTTTAATCAGGAGTTGCTTCTTTCCAGGCAGTGACCCCGACCCCACCTGGGCTCGGGCTTATAAGCACTAGTGCATGCCAATCATCGAAAGCCAAGTGTCATCTCTCCATAGATCCCTTTTCAGTCACCAGATCTTGCTGGACAATCGCACCACCTCATGCCCAAATAAGGAGTTGTTTTTCTCGGGATGCACACTCCTGCCAGCGCCATTACCAGGTGCGGCTTTCAGCTTACTACAGTTCCTCCTTTTTGTTTATAAGCGAAACAGGCACGAGTAGAGGTCTGAACCCAGTAATCGACAACATTGTATGAGCTATTTTTAGCCCAACCTGTCCAGTGCTGATTTTTCCTGGGGCAGGTCATAAAAGGAAAGGTTGGGGGATAGGGCAGCTCCAACCTGCATGCCTACAGTCATGCTCGTCTCGGGTACTTTGACACCGAGTGTGGTGCCATGCCTCACGGCCTGAACACGATGAGATCAAGCTTTTATGGCCACAAGCCAAGCTTGAGGGGACTGTCCAGCCTCTAAGGCATAAAAGGTTCATGTCATTATGGCAAGATCAGCTTTTTGGGTTTGGGCCATACGGCAGAGACAAAACAGGCAACCAATGAAGGCAATAACCAGGCCTACAGCCAGGACCCCTATGCCCGTCCACTCTTTCAGATGACTCATGGCTTGATGGATCCATGCAGTCAATCCCTCTGCCATAGTGGGGTCCACCCTGGTGGAATTAACATGGACTATTGCGAATCTCAATTCCCTCAGGGTCTCTTCGAACTCCAAACTCCAATTCTGTAACAGAAGCTGTGACAAGGTTTTAGACATATTTGCAGCACGTGTAAAACTATGATATCGGATGGAAGTAACACATAAGCCAGTCAATTTCCATTCGCAGCCTAACTGCACTAGCTGCCAGAGAGTGTCTACTTGTTCCTGTATTAGGTCAATTCATTGATTGACCAACATCAAACCTCCCTTTATCTGAGAGTTGATGGAAGCCTGTACATCCAGGGCAGTAGCCACATCTGAGGATAAGTTATTCAGGGTTTCTGCAGTTTGTATGGAATTGGTCAAGGCAAGAGCTGAGGTAGCGGCAGTGGCACCAATGGCCACTGTAGCAATAATTGCAACGATGGCTGCAGAAATGCCAAAATGTCTTTTTTGTCTAAACAATTGTAAACTGCTAGGGGCCTCAACAGGCATTGGCACATAACGAGGCATGTGAGTAACAATCGCAAACCGGTAGAGGGTGGCATTCCAGCACAATGTATAAAAACAAGTCTGAGGAGTACACAGTAATTTATTTTCTAAAATGGAACTATCATTGCTGACTAACCACAGGAACAGAGGCCAGATACAAACCGGGTGGGTGGAAAATTGGTCCTGCCTGTTTCCTGGTAAGAGACTTGAGTTGTCTGCCAAGAGAAACTGCCAGACAGACTTCCTGAACTTAAGCTATTGCTGAACTGTCCTTTCCAATCAAAGGTTAAAACTCCCTTGCCAAAATTCCCTCCACCTATCATGGCCATGGGAAACAAATCAGTACAGCTCCCATTAACACCACAAAGAAGCCATAAATCAAAAGGATTAGCACTACTCTTATCTGGATTCGTACTAGTAAAGTCGGGGCCAGGATAGGTTGCATTAAATTCTACATTAATTTGTGGTGAGAAAGAGAAATAGCCATCTACGGCCCTCGTGGACATCCTACCTTGACAGCCTGTCCATGGAAGTGGACCGCTATCTTCCATGACACCTTGGCAAAAAGGGACCCACCGAGGTTGAATAGGAGGATTTGTATGGCCCTCTTGACTGGGCCACCAGCCTAATATAACCAAAGCATTGGCTATAACATTAGAATCAGTACCCCAATATGCCTCCTTCAGCCATGCGGCAGATTGATTATAGATTTTTATGCAGCTACTTATATCTGAAATATTGCTCACCAAAAGAAAGCATAAGCTACCCTTTAACTCAAAAATTCTATTGCTTTCTATGCTACTAACTTGATCATCATAGGGCAGATAGGATAATCCCAGGCTTCTGTTAGTATTAAACAGGCGAGGGAACACTTGTGTATTATACATCATTGGCATTGGCTTCGGGAACACAGACAGGATCCTCCATCGCTGCTCTGTCATCACAGGATTTGCCATCAAGAGGAGGGACAGGAGGATCAGCCACGTCGCTCTGCCACACCAGGCGTTCCAGAACCCAGATGGGATCATTACAGTCCTGTGGGAACACACAGACAGATCCTCTTGCCCAAGTCAACACTGGGTCAGGGCCACACCATCACCCTGTAAGGATAACCTTCCATTTCACATAGCCTCTATAATTTAAGGGTCCAGCACAGTGCCGATTGGCACTGGACCACCCATCAACATCTAATTGTAAAAAAATTAAAGTAAAAAGTGCTAAGGATATCCTTTCTTTCAGGGTATGGCCTTTGCCAATTCCCCCTTTTTGTTTTATAAGACATTCTTTAAGAGTGCAGTGAGCACGTTCTACAATGCCTTGTCCCTGTGGGTTATAGGGGAGGCCATGTTTCAGATCCACATACATCTGCTTGCAAAATGATTTAAATGAAGCAGCAGTATAGCCAGGTCTGTTATCAGTCTTAATTAAGGAAAGCTTGCCCCACGCAGCCCAAGCCTCCAAGCAGTGGGCAATAGCATTGCAGGCCTTCTCCCCTACCAGAGGGGTAGCAAAAATAAGTCCAGAACAGGTGTCCACAGAAACATGTACATATTTTAATTTTCCAAATTCTGAAAAATGGGTAACATCCATTTGCCACACCCGTAAGGGCAGCAATCCCTTTGGATTAATTCCCACTCCTGGTGGGTGTTGGTGAATACTACAATCTGGGCAATGGACTACAATTTGTCTAGAAATGTCGAACTTAATTTGTAGGGTCTTAGCACTAACATGGAAATTGGCATGAAATCGTTTGGCCAATACTACTGGCGAGGTATCCAATGAAGGAAAAATAAATTCCCTTCGGGTAGCATCATCCACTTCTGCATTGGCCACACTAAAAGGCCCTGGGAGACCTGAATGGGCTCTCAAATGCTGAGCAAAAAAGGGATACTCGAGTTTCCAGACCAACTGCTGCAATTCAACCAACAAATTAAAAATAGGGCTAGAAGCTTTGATTTTACCTACAGCTTCTAGATTTTTCAATAAATTGACTACATATTGAGAATCAGAGATCAAATTGAAGGGTTGCTGACAATTAACAAACACCTCAATCACGACCTTCAATTCAATAATTTGGGGCGAAGCAAGAGAAAACTGAATGACTATAGGTCCTGTACAATTAATTTTATAGGATCCATAGCCAGTTTTAGAGCCATCAGTATAAATTATGGCAGCTCCAGCAATAAGCTGAGTCTTGGTTACTCTGGGCATTACTATTGGATGGGCTTCAAAGAATTGAATTAAAGGATTCTGAGGGTAATGATTGTCAAATACTCCTGCAAAGCTGTCTGACGCAGTCCCCAACCAGCAGGGAAGCAAACACAGAACAACCAGGTTCCTTCTCAAGGCGTTTTAATCAGGAGTTGCTTCTTTCCAGGCAGTGACCCTGACCCCTCCTGGGTTCAGGCTTATAAGCACTAGTGCACACCAATCATCGAAAGCCACATATCATCTCTCCATAGGTCCCTGTTCAGTCACCAGATCTAGCCAGACAATCACGCCACTCCATGCCCAAATAAGGAGTTACCATGGAGAGCGCCCCACTGTCGGGCTAGCGGTTATCATGGAGAGCGCTAAGACACTGCATGCCGCTGCTCTCCACACAAAGCCACACTTTAATATCACCCAATCATCTACTACAGCACACAAAGTTTGTACTTGGTTGGAATTATAGGGTACTACTATCTTAGATGGCTGTGTGCCAAAGTGTTGTATGCTCTGTTGTATACCCTCCATTGCCAAGGCAGTCACAGCTGCTGGATAATACTCGACTGTTTTTGCAATGGAAATCTTAGGATGTATCCATTTCCTAGGCCCAGACTGCCATATGACTGCAGGGTTGAGCTCTGGTTTTTAGAATTAATAAATATAAATCTTTCTCCGACTCATACCGTTTCAGGCAGGCCTTTAATAATTCCTTTCCTACCATACTTAAGGCTGCATGACCTTCAATCGTAAAATGTCTAGGAGAGTCCAAACCAGGATTCCCACATAAAATATCATATAATGGCTGCAATTGATAATTCGGAATTTTTAAGTAGGGTCTAATCCAATTTATATTTCCTAATAATTTCTGAAAGTCATTAAGGGTTTTTAAATCATCTTTTCTAATCTCTATCTTTTGAGGAGCAACCTCAATGGGTCCAATTCTGGCTCCCAAATAGGAAACTATCTGATCTTGCTGAACTTTCTCTGGGGCGATAAACAACCCAAAGGATCTCAAACCTTCTACTAGCAAGGCATAGGCCTCTCTTGGCTCCTTCTCATTTCTATGAGCCATCAATATATCGTCCATGTAATGCAAGCATTTTAATTCCTTAAATCTCGATCTAACAGGTCTAATGGCTGCAGCTACATAAAGTTGGCACATAGTGGGGCTATTAGCCATCCCTTGAGGGAGGACCACCCATTTAAATCATTGATCTGGATCTTCCTGATTACGTGATGGTAAAGTGAATGCAAAGCGCTCAGTGTCTTTTGCACATAAGGGAATAGAGAAAAAACAATCTTTTATATCAATAAAAATAATGGATCATTCTTTAGGTAAAGTAGTTAATAAGGGTAAACCTCTTTGAACAGGGCCCATGACTTGCATCTGATTGTTGATGGCACACAAGTCATGTAACAACCTCCACTTCCCTGATTTCTTTTTGATAACAAAGATGGGTATATTCCAAGGAGAAATAGATGATATAATATGTCCTAACTGTAATTGTTCACTCACCAGCTCTTTAGCAGCCTGTAACTTTTCAGAGGACAGAGGCCATTGGGGAACCCACACTGGGTCCTCTCCTTTCCAAGTTATGGGTATGCTAGCCCCAGTGGCTCCTAGGAAAAACCCAACCCCTGTTTAGGCTGAATAGGGCTCTTACAACCCTGCAAGGATTTCCCTAAGCCATGGGAGGGATGTCATCCCATGTTTCTCATCATCCTTTGGGACAGAGGGGAATAGATTCCTTCATTGGTCAATTTTAGATCCATAGCTCTTAGTAAATCTCTGCCCCAAAGGATGACTGGTAGTTCTAGCACATAGGGTTGGAAAATTCCTGTGTGTCCTTCCTGATCTTTCCAAGGAAGTTCTCTTGCGCGCATATCCGGGGATTTAGCATACCCCAGGCCATGCAGAGTCTGGGATGAGGTTTGTATAGGCCAATCATGAGGCCAGTCCTTTTGGGGGATAATACTGCGATCAGCTCCTGTATCTAATAGGCCAAGCATTTTTTTGCCATTAACAACTAACTCAATTAAGGGGCATTGTTCTAAATCTATGGACAAGAAGACACCATCCTGGCCAGTGGAGCCAAAACCTTGGCTTCCTCTCTTCTGAGCTTGTGCAGGAAATTGGTTATGCAAACTGGGAAGCAGGACAAGCTGTGCTATCCTATCCCCAAGGGATATTGTTATAATACCCCATTGGGTGGAGGCAAGAATTTTAACTTCTCCTTCATAATCAGAATCTATTATGCCAGGATGAATTATAAGGCCTCTAAGAGCCAAGGATGAACAGCCAATCAATAATCCTACTGTATTAGGTGGCAAAGGTCCTCTAAAATCTGTTCCCAGAGGCTGCACTCCCATCTGAGGTATTAGTACGATTCTGGTGGTGCAGTGGAGGTCCAGCCCTGCGGAGCCTGGTGTCGCTCTCTTAGGCAATGGGGCAGGGGCAGGCTTGGCTCCTGCGCTTCCTGATTCTCTACTGCCCCATATATTTGCGGGCCCTGCCCCGCTGCCCGTTTTTTGGCCATACATTGCCAAAGCCTGGAGTCAGGGGTTGCCCTTGGATGTCTTTTACTGATCTACACTCAGTCGCCCAATGATTGCCTTTTCTACACCTTGGACATAATCTTGGCCCTGGGGGACCGGTGTCCTCTCTCCCTTTTTCAGGGCACTGCCTCTTTAAGTGTCCTTGTTTTCCGCACTGGAAGTAAGCTCCAGGGGTACTTCCTTTCCCTTTAGACAATTGCAACACTGCTGCGGCTAAGCCAGCGTTAGACAAAGGGCCTCCTATTTCCCTACAAGCTTTCATCCATGCCTGTAGGCCCTTAGACTGCCAAGGCGTTATGGCAGCATGACACTCCTTGGTACACTGTTCAAAAATCAATTGCTCAATCAGAGGCATTGCTGTATCTGGATCTCCAAATATTCTTCCTGCAGCTTCCATCATTCTAGCTATGAAATCCGAAAATGGCTCTGTGGGTCCCTGGGTTATTTTTGTTAAGTTGGCAGAGACTTCTCCCTTATTGGGCAGAGTCTTCCATGCTCAGACCACCATGTTGTTGATTTGAGTATATACTTGTAATGGATACCCTGTTTGCACATTAGCATAGCGACCCTGTCCCATAAGCATTTCTAAATCCCAAGCTACCTGACCTTGTGCAGCATTAGTTCGTGCTTGCACCTGAGCATATTCCTGATAAAATGCTTTCCATTCTAGGTATTGGCCTATGGTCAAGCATGCCTTGACCGTGCTCATCCAATCTGCAGGGGTCATAGCTTGGAGCACTAATTGCTCAAGTTGTGCTGAGTAAAGGAGGCATTAATGCCATATGTTTTTACAGATTCAGCCAAGGCTTTCAACTGTTTAAAATCAAGAGGCTCATGATATCTCTGTTGACTGGCATCCTCAAATATAGGAAAGGCAGCAGCTGCCTCTCTCCATGTCTGTGGACAGAAAGTAGTTTGGGGTCCCTCGACATAGGGCGGCGGCTGTATGTAAGAGTTGACCCCACCTGAAAATGGCTGCATTGATGGCACAATTTCTTTAACCTCTGCCTTCTTCTCCCCCTTTTTCTTCTTCCTCCTCCCTGTTGCTAACTTCTCCATCTTGACTAACAGGGCTTCCAGGTCCTCCTCCAACTGTTCTAGCTCGTCCTCCTCCTCATCAGAACTAGAAGTCCCTATTCCACTGGGATTTTGTAGCTCCTTTAAGTTGGGATAAATGGCCTTTGTACCTTTCTTTCCCCCTCCATCCTCTGATTTCTCCGAGCGACTCTCCTTGATGTATTCAAGGGCATCGGCCGTAGCTCTTACTTCTTTTCTACATTCCTCAGCTTCTAGGCAGCTATGCACCAACTTCCAGATTCCTCTAACCCCTCCTTTCCAGCTGCCTTGTTCCCAAGTCCAGATCTCTCCCTAACTTATCCCAGCTGGTGATGTTGAGCTTCCCTGAAACGGCAAACCAGGGGGCAACTGTGTCGACCTCCTGTAGGAATGTCGACAAAACCCCATCTGTCATCTTCAAACCTTTTGCCTTCAGTAACTCTTTAAGAGCCGCTCGAATGGGGCACATCAGAGCGTTCCCCATACTTTCTCTACGCTACCTTCTTTGGCTTCTAAGCTTAGAGTTTGCCACTATACCTCGGACCTTTCTACTTTCTCCTTCTCTACGCCGAGGACCTTTCAATAGTCTCCTTCCGAGAGCTTTTTACTTAGGTCCAATACTTACTAGGCACTTCACCGATCAACTGCCTGTCCACCAAGAGTTCTGGAACCTCACAGGACACTTCACCGCATGTTTGTCCCCGTCCAGGACACCAAGATGTCCGGCATAGTCCCCAACCAGCAGGGAGGCAAACGCAGAACAACCAGGTTCCTTCTCAAGGCAGTTTAATCAGGAGTTGCTTCTTTCCAGGCAGTGACCCCTACCCCGCCTGGGTTCAGGCTTATAAGCACTAGTGCATGCCAATCATTGAAAGCCACATATCATCTCTCCATAGGTCCCTGTTCAGTCACCAGATCTTGCCGGACAATCACACCACCTCATGCCCAAATATGGAATTGTTTTTCTCAGGATGCACACTCCCACCGGCACCATTACCAGGTGCGGCTTTCAGCTTACTACAAAAGCCTTTGAAGACTTACAAAAAAAATCAGGTACTAGATGTTAAACAATAACTGACCATAAAACTCTATTAACTTGCTCTTGGAAATGTGCCTCTAGCCTTGGATGACTGCCCCACTGAATACACCCTTTCAGAGTTGTAATACTTGGATGATTCTTATTGTGCCAAATAACCATGATGTTACCTATTCTATCTCTGATTGTTTCACTGAATATATCTTTTTAGAGTTTACTACTGATATGATTTTTGTGCTTTACTGTGCCAAATGACATTATCTGTTCTATTCATGATTGTTTTACTGAATACATCTTTTCAGAGTTGTAATACTTGTTTTTTTATGTATAAAAACCCTTTCTTGAGAGCTGCAAAAATACACTCATATTCAAACTGCCTTTGAGAACCCTCATCTCAGGGACCGCCATACCTGACTGGGGTGGTCTGTGGCACAGAGTGGTTGTACTAACATGCAATCCCACCAGCAATGGAGGAGTGTTCCTCTCTCTCCACATCCTTGCCAACATCTGATATTACCTGAGATTTTGATCTTATCCATTCTATCTGGAGTGAGGATGAATCTTGGAGTCATTTTAATTTGCATTTCCCTGATGACTTAGGATGTTGAACATTTCTTTAAGTGCTTCCCAGCCATTCAAGATTCCTCAGTTTACAATTCTTTGTTCACCGTTGTTCCCCATTTTTAATAGGGTTATTTGGTTCACTGAAGTCTAACTTCTTCAGTTATTTGTGTATTTTTAGATGTGAGCCCTCTATTGAATGTAGGGTTGGTAAAGATCTTTTCCCAATCTGTAGGTTGTCATTTTGTCCTATTGACAGCGTCCTTCCTTTACAGAAGCTTTGTAATTTTATGAGGTCTCATTTGTCAATTGTTGATCTTAGAGCATGAACCATTGGTGTTCTGTTCAGGAAATTCTCCCCTGTACCTATGTATTCAAGACGTTTCCCCACTTTCTCTTCTATTAGATTCAGTGTATCTGGTTTTATGTGGAGGTCCTTAATCCACTTGGACTTAGGCTTTATTCAAGGAAATAAGAATGGGTCAATTTGCATTCTTCTACATGCTGACTACCAGTTGAATCAAAACCATTTGTTAAACATTCTATCTTTTTTTTCCACTGAATGGTTTTGGCTATTTTGTCAAAGATCAAGTGACTGCAGGTGCATGGGTTCATTTCTGGGTCTTCAATTCTATTGTATTGATCGACATATCTGTCTCTGTACCTTGTAGTTTTTATCACTACTTCTCTGTAGTATAGCAGGACGTCAGGGATGGTGATTCCTGCAGAAGTTTTTTTTTATTGTCAAGAATGGTTTTTGCTATCCTGGGTTTTTTGTTATTCCAAATAAATTTCAGAATTTCTCTTTCTATCTCTGTAAAGAATTGAGATGGAATTTTAATGGGCTTGCATTGAATCTGTAGGCTGCTTTTGGTAAGATGGCCATTTTTACTATATTTATCCTGCTGATCCATGAGCATGATACATCTTCCCATCTTCTGAGATCATCTTCAATTTCTTTCTTCAGAGACTTGAAGTTCTTGTCAAACAGATCTTACACTTGCTTGGTTGAAGTCACACCAAAATATGTTATTTTTATTTATAACTATTGTAAAGGGTGTCATTTCCCCAATTTCTTTCTCAACAGTTTATCATTTGAATAGAGGAAAGCTATTGATTTATTTGAGGTATTTTGTATCGAGCCACTTTGCTGAAGTTGGTTATCAGCTGTAGGAGTTCTCTCATGGATTTTTATGAGTTACTTATGTATACTTTCATAACATTCACAAATAATGATATCTTGATATCTTGACTTCCTCCTTTCCAACTTGTATTCCTTGGATCTATTTTTGTTGCCTAATTGCTCTGGCTAGGACTTCAAGTACCATATTGAATAGATAAGGAGAGAGTGGGCAGCCTTGTCTTGTTCCTGATTTTAGTGGAATTACTTCAAATTTCTCTCCATTTAGTTTGATGTTGGCTATTGGTTTGCTGTATATTGCTTTTATTATACTTAGGTATGCACCTTGAATTCCAGATCTAGCTGATACTTTTAACAGGAAGGGGTGTTGTATTTTGTCAAAGGCTTTTTCAGCATCTAATGAGATAATCATGTGGGGTTTTTTCTTTGAGTTTATTTATATAGTTGATTATGTTGATGGATTTCCATATATTGAACCATCCCTGCATCCCTAGGATGAAGCCTACTTGATCATGGTTGTTGCAGCATTTTCTCTGTCCAATTACATTAGGGTAGTGACATGCCTGTGATTGGACAGGACTAGAGAGGTGGAGCTAGAAGTGGAGGAGAAGGAGAGGTCAGAGAGCAGGAGAAGCAGAAAAAAATTATCATGGAGGCAGGAGAAGACAACGATCCAGACTCAAGTGATTTTAAGCTGCCACAGGTCACTAAGATTTTTACAAGGTTAGAATAATTGGGTTAAAACATTGCCTTTGTTATTTGGTTTTGAAATTATTGTATTGGCATCTTGGAAATTGTGATCTTATTGATATATAATCCTGACTAGATAATTAAGCCTTAAGAGTCATATTTTTACCAGGTAACTAGGCTCTAGATGAATGATTGTGGGGGTGTGTAGAGCATTGCATGTAAGCAAGATGATCTTGTTGGCTGGGAGAAAATACAAGGTCCCTGCTGGGACATAGTGATGAGGCCAGACAGTACTGGTGGGGCATTAGAGCTTGCAGAACCATTTTCTTTTTAATAATTCCCACAACACATAGTGAATGGTCTTTTGATATGTCCATGGATTTGGTTTGCAGGAATTTTATTGAGTATTTTTACATCAATATCCTTGAGGGAAATTGGCCTGAAAATCTCTTTCTGTGTTGGGTCTTTGTGAGGTTTAGGTATCAGTGTAACTGTGGCTTCATAGAACATATTGGATCTTGTTCCTTCTGTTTCTATTTTAAGAAACAGTTTGAGAAGTATTGGTATTGGGTCTTCTTTGAAGGTCTGATAGAATTCTGCACTAAAACCATCTGGTCCTGGGGATTTTTTGGTTAGGAGTCTTTTAAGGACTGCTTATATTTCCTTAGGGGTTATGGGACTGCTTAGATGGTTTATCTAATCCTGATTTAACATTTGGTACCTGGTATCTGTGTAGAAAATCATCTATTTCACCTAGGTTTTTCAGTTTCATTGAGTATAGGCTTTTATAGTAGGTTCTGATGATTTTTTTTATTCCCTTAGTTTCTGTTCTTATGTTTCCCTTTTCATTTCTGATTTTGTTAATTTGAATATTGTCTCTGTGCTCTCTGGTTAGTCTGGCTAAGGTTTTATCTATCTTGATTATTTTCTCATAGAACCAGCTCCTGGAGATCTGGGAGAAGTTACAGGGAAGAACTGAGGGAAAATGTCATCAAAATACACTATATGTACTTATTCAAATAATTGCTAAAATATTTTTAAAATAAAATATGTTATAACCTTCACTAAACCCAAGAGAGAAAAAAAACTTCTAAAAAGCTGATTGAATCAATCATATATTTCAAAAATCCTCTAACTCTCTTTCAAAATCCAACAGTAATGAGATCTTCTGCCAGGATACAATGATGATAATTAAATTCATTCAAATAAAAATTCCAAAATACAAATGAACTTTTATAGTTTGACAACTAGAATCATATTCTTGTCTTTTAGACAATATGATATGACTTTCTTCTTTGTTTCATATAGATTTGTAGAAACTATATCAATTTGGGGATTCATCATTAATCTCCAATACCTGGAGAGAGAAATGTCTTCCTAATGCAATGGCTCATTAGTGCAGTGTTGATCCTATCCAACATTCTTGGCATGTTTTTTAATAAGTTGCATTGGCTAGAGAAGCACCTAAAGAAATATTCAACATCTTTAGTCATCAGGGAAGTGCAAATCAAAACGACCCTGAGATTCTCCTCACACCAATCAGAATGACTATAATCAAAAACTCAGGTGACAGCAGATGCTGGCAAGGATGTGGAGAAAAAGGAACACTCCTCCATTGTTGATGGGATTGTAAGCTGGTACAACCACTCTGGAAATCAGTCTGATGGTTCCTCAGAAAATTGGACATTGTACTACCTGAGGACCCAGCTATACCACTCCTGGGCATATACCCAAAAGATGCTCCAACATGTAACAAGAACACATGTTCCACTATGTTTATAACAGCCTTATTTATAATAGCCAGAAAGAACCCAGTTGCCCCTTAACAGAGGAATGGATACAGAAAATATGACACATTTACACAATGGAGGACTACACAACGATTAAAAACAATGACTTCATGAACTTCTTAGGCAAATGGACAGAACTAGAAAATATTATCCTGAGTGAAGTGAACCAGACACAAAAGAACACACATGGTATGTACTCACTAATAAATGGATACTAATCCAAAAGCTCACAATGTCTATGATACAATCTACAGACCATATGGATCATAGAAGGAAGATCAGGGAGTGGATGCTTCAGTCCTGCATTGAGTGGGGAACAGGCTGTTTGTGGGATAGAAGGAGGGGATACACGGGAAGAAGAAAGGAGGGGGAGGAAATAAGAGTGGCAGAATCAGAATCTGGAGGAGATGTGAGATGGGTATAGAGGGTGTGGAAATCAACTTTTTAAAAAAAGGTAGCAGGGGGATGAGGATAGCCACTTAGAGGGTCCAAGACACCAGAGAAATGTAAGGCTCCCAGCCAGTACAAGGCCTCCAAATTTATGAGAACACAATAACAGTGCGGTCACCAAGGCTTGAGATTCAGGATTTGTCCATTCTAACACTGAAAGGAAAACAATGGATCTTGACTTCTAGCAAAGTTGGGAAGGACATCTGCATCAAGTGAAAGTTTGGACAATGTCTATCAAAAGCTTTGACTTACTGAGCAAAACACTATTTGAGAATATGGGTAAGACACAAAGCCCTGTCAGGAATTGAAGTAAGCATTAGATGAAGAAGGAGGGAGACAAAGATGTACAGGTCCCAGTGATGGCCATTTGCAACAAACCACATCTGAAAATTAACTTCCTCCCAACCCTGAGGAAAAGACAAGGATTCAATCAGGGAAACAATATCATCCTGAGTGAGATATCCCAATCCCCAAAGAACACACATGCATGCACTCACTGATAAGTGGATATTAGCCCAAAAGCTCAGAATATAAAATACAATTCACAGACCACATGAAGCTCAAGATGAAAGAAGACCAAAGTGTGAGTGCTTCAGTCCTTCTTAGAAAGGGGAAGAAAATACTCACAGAAGCAAATACGGAGACAAAGTATGGAGCAGAGTCTGAAATAAAGGCCATGCAAAGACTGCACGAGCTGGGAATCCATCCTATATACAGTGACCAAGCCCAGATACTATTGTGGATACCAAGTGCAGGCTGATATAGCTGTCTCCTAAGAGGCTCTGCCACAGTCTGACAAATACAGAGTCAGATGCTCACAGCCAACCACTGAACTGAGTCCCCAATGTGGTCCCCAATGGAGGAGTTAGAGGAAAAGACTGAAGGAGCTGAAGGTGTTTGCAAACCCATAGAAAGAAGAATAATATCAACAAATTAACACCCCCCCCAGAACTCCCAGGTATTAAACCACCAACCAAAGAGTACATATGGAGGGAACCATGGCTCCAGCTGCATATGTAGCAGAGGATGGCCTTGTCGGACATCAATGGGAGAAGAAGCCCTTGGTCCAATAAAGGGTCAATACCCAGGTGTAGGGGAATTCAAAGGTGGGGAGGTGGGAATTGGTGTGTGGGGGAACAACCTCATAGAAGCAGGGGAAGAGGGGATGGATGGAATAGGGAGGTTCCAGGGGAGTCGGATGGGGGACAGGGAAAGGGGACAACATTTGAAATGTAAATAAAGAAAATATCAATTAAAAAGATGAAACAAAAACCAAAACCAAAAAACAAAAAACAAAAAACAAAAACAAAAACAAAAAAAAACAGGCAATGCTTTCTCTCATCCCCATGTTTAATTCTTCCCATCTTTCTAAACTGTATGGGCAGGCTTTGAGGTCTTCTAGGCTCAAGCTATGCCCAAAATGGAACATAGTCACCTTCTACTGCCCGAAGGTCAAAATGTAGAACTCTCAGTTCCTTCTCCAGCACCATGCCCACCTGCATGCCATCATGTTTCCGACCATGATGATAATGGACTGAACCTCTGAATTTTAAGTCAGCCACACTTAAATGCTTTTCTTTATTAGAATTCCTATGGTCGACACAGGAACTCGGATTCCTTCCAGTCTGTCTGGGCTGGTGTCTAGAACAGACCTTGGGTGCAAGCTAGGCAGCCAGTCCCACAACACCCAGAGGAAGCTCCACTCCCAGGCGCTCTGACACACCCAGGATCAGAGGTGAGAAGGAACTAACATCTGTCCCAACACTGGGAGTAACTGGGACCAGGGGGACCAAGCACACAGGAACTCCACCAGCCCAGTGACTCCAGTCCTTTCTGGTCTGTCTGGGCTAGTGTCCAGAGTAGACCTTGGGCACAAGATCTGCAGCCAGTCCCACAACACACAGAGGAAGCTCCACTCCCAGGTGACCTAACAAGCCCAGGATCCCAGGATCCCAGAATCACAGGATCACAGACACAGCTTGACTCTGAGGAGTTCTGACACAACCAGGATCACAGGAAGGACAGGCTCCAGTCAGATTTAGCAAGGGCAGGTAGCACTAGAGATATCCAGATGGCGGGGGGCATGCATAAGAAAATAAACAACACAAGCCAAGGTCACTTGGCATCATCAGAACCTAATTCTCCCACCATAGCCAGTCCTGGACACACCATTACATCAGAAAAGCAAGATTCAGATATGAAATCACTTCTCATGGTGATGATACAGGACTTTAAGAAAGACATAAATAGCACCCTCAAAGAAATACAAGAGAACACAGGTAAACAGCTAGAATCCCTTCAAGAGGAAACACAAAAATCCCTTAAACATCTTCAGGAAAAGACAATCAAACAGGAGAAGGAAATGAGCAAAACCATCCAGAATCTAAAAATGGAAATAGAAACTATAAAGAAAACAGAAAGAGAGACAACCCTGGCCATACAAAACCTAGGGAAGAAATCAGGAATCATAGATGCAAAATCACCAACAGAATACAAGAGATAGAAGAGAGAATCTAAGGGGCAGAAGACACCATAGAAAACATTGACACAACAGTCAAAGAAAACGCACAAAGCAAAAAGCTCCTAACCCAAAACATCCAGGAAATCCAGGACTCAATGAGAAGACCAAACCTAAGAATAATAGTCATAGAAGAGAGTGGAGATTCCCAATGTAATGGGACAGTAAATATCTTCAACAAAATTATAGAAGAAAACTTCCCTAACCTAAAGAAAGAGATGCCCATGAACATACAAGAAGCCTATAAAACCCCAAATAGACTGGACCAGAAAAAGAATTCCTCCCGACGCATAATAATAAAAACACCAAATGCACTAAACAAAGAAAGAATTTTAAAAGAAGTAAGGGGAAAAGGTCAAGTAACATATAAAGGCAGACATAAACACAAGACTTCTCACCAGAGACTGTGAAAGCTAGAAGATCCTGGGCAGATGTCATACAGACCCTACAAGAACACAAATGCCAGCCCAGGCTACTAAATCCAGGGAAACTCTCGATTATCAAAAATGGAGAAAACAAGATATTCCATAACAAAACAAAATTTACACAATATCTTTCCACAAATCCAGCCCTACAAAGGATAATAGATGGAAAACATCAACATAAGGAGCAAAACTATACCCCAGAAGAAGCAAGAAAGTAATCTTTCAACAAATCCACACAAACCTAATTCCACCTCTTACAACAAAAACAACAGGAATGTGACAATTACTTTTTCTTAATATATTAATATGAAAATTAATATTACCAACATATCCTAATCGATTGAAATCCAATAATATGAGGAATTAGAAATTTGTTGATTGTCATCCAATGGTCTCTCTAATTTGGTAATTGGAGAAATAGGCCCAACATTATACAACCTATATACACTTTCAGCTTGTTTGTTTGTGACAGTGTCTTGCTGTGTACAACATAAGGGTCTTGAAATCTTGCTTCTCCTATCTCAGCCTCTCTATTAGTAGTATTGTTTATTTCATGTCTTTACACTATACTATGGTTTTCAGAACAGCTTATATATTTCAAAAGTATTTATATATCCAAAAGAAACATAGACAATTAAATTGGGAAGGGGCTTGTAAGAGAACAACAAAGAGTGAGACTGAATGCTTTGCCTGACGTTTGTAACTCTTGTATCAAGTTTGAAGAAGAGGACTTTACAATATACTCTTTCTTTGAGATGAATGCTTTTCCAAGTTATCACAGCTAATGAACCAAATTTTTACCCTCACCCAATGTCTGTGCCACCCTCCAAGCAGAACCATTGATCATTGAAACAGTTGGTGAATGACTTTATGGATAGACCATCTTAATACCTACACCACTTCTTAAATGAATGTAACCTGTTCTCTGTGGGCTGAGAATAAAGTCACTCTCTCAAGTCAAATAGCTTTGACCATAGCAGGAAGTCTGTATCCAAAATCGAGCCTACAAGTCATTTTCTTGGTGCAGCAGTACTATGAACTCTCAGCTTAGCTACAATGGAGGTAAAATCCTTTGGTGATGTGAGGGTCATTGAAATACAGCCTTATTACAATGAAATCTAATGTCTAAAAGTTGTTCTTATTTTGGGCTTGCACCACAGTAAGAGCCAAGATTTTAAACTCTACTAAATACAAAACAAACAAAAAGACTTTATATATTTATGTTCATTTA
>JADRCD010162541.1:0-19013 GCA_019843815.1 Montemys delectorum
TAAAAGAAAAAAGACAAAAGAGGAGGAGGAAAGGTCAGTTGTCTTACTCATAGGATACATTTACAATGACCTAAGGAATTCCTACAGGCACCCCCAAAGATTCTTCTACCACTTGAAGATGCACTCTGGCAACCAAACCACATGGGCCTTAGGGGACATCTAAAATCCAAATTGTAGCTGATATTCTAAATGGAAAACAAAGTATATATCTATTTTTTTCAAGTAGTGCCAAAGACCAGCATTGACTTGGAGAGGGGCTCTGAGAGAAGGGGTGACTGGGAGCTGCAAAACAAATGACTCAAAGTGAAATTGTGGGTCAAGTCTAATGCCCCCACCCTGTGTGTGTGTGTGTGTGTGTGTGTGTGTGTGTGTGTTCTGCTCAAGACAGCTTTTCAGAGTGCTCTCTGTGTTCTGTAAGAGACAGCTTTCTCTTGCTATTCTAAAAACTGTCTGGATAGTACATCTCTTGCAGAATAAAAGCCTAGTTTTTTATTTACATATCAATTAAGTTATGACCCCATGTTCTCTTTTGATTATCCTATGAATCAGCTTCCCTTGATCCCAGCCTTTTTCTTAAGAAACAACTGGCGCACATTTTTTTTAACATTTGCCAAAGAATTCAGAGATCTACCTGTTTTTAAAAACTTAGTTGGGTGGGATCTTACCCTGTGATCATTACTCCCTCGATCTCTTATCTCCTTCCTTAGGATCTTTCCGACAAGCTGGCTCAGTGAAGCTGCCTCTGTTCCTTTAGATCTGTGAAGCTCCTTATACAATTCATATTGTATCCTTATAGTTTTGCATAGTTGGAGACAATATATTTTCAAACTCATGTGTTTACCATTTCTTTCCCACAGCCTTACAGGCTGTCCTGAAGGTCACAGCATCCTGAAGGTCACAGCATCCTACCATTTTGCTGAAACATAGGCACACCTTCACCTCCCAGACTTGTGCCATCTCTGATTATCATGGAGTCACTAACCTTGGTGAGTAGGACACTCCTCAAAGGAGGAACTTGAAAACATATACAAATAAGCTTTTTGCTCACAGCGATCATCAACACTTGTGGAGGCCCTGCTGGCTTTGTTTCATGGGCAGGAAACAATATCATACTGTCCCTTACCGGGCCAAACCAGACCGGCAAAGAAGCTCATGATCTGCTTAAAAGGAACAAGCCACAAAAATGCCAGAGAGCTACCATGATTAGCACTTAGGCCACTGTACCTCAGTCCACTCTCCTGATGCAGACCCAACATCCCCATGTGCTGCTACTGTGCCTCTTTCCTCCAGCTCCACCATCTCCATCTCTGCCTGTTTCACAGTATTCCCAACACACAACAAAATCACTCTTGTCTCAGAACCTTTGCATAAGGTTCTTGCTCTGCTTGATGCACTGTTCCTGGAGGTCCTCCTAGGGTTGGCTCCCACCGTTAAACCTTTTATTAACCCTCAACCACTGTTTACAACTTAGGAGGGCTCTGTTCTTCAAGACATGCATTGACAAGGAAAGAAAGAAGGAGGGAGGGAGAGAGGGAAGAAGTGAGGGAGGGGAAGAAGGGAAGGGAGGGGAAAGAGGAAAGAAAAGAGGACCAGGACTGATTTGGAATGAGACACCAAGGAAGGAGAATGTTGGAAGAAAAAGGTGAACATTCTAAAGACAAAGCCTGAATTCCCAGTTCTACTTGAACACAGAGCTGAGAGAGTAAGCCTTCTCTTTCCCCCGTATTCATATTTGTCTTCATCAAATCAGTCTGTAACAGCTGCTCTTTAAAGCAATTGGTCTTCTTAAATTCATTAAAAAAATATTGGTGGTACAATTTCTTTCCTACAGCAACTTAGTTAATCTTGCATAATAAATGGCCCCTATAATTCTCCTCCGTCAATCTTTTTAGGCCCCCTGAAGAGGATAATGTTCGTGGGGGAGGAACAGTTCACAAGTACAAGCCTGCATGAAGAAGAACTTTGAGCACAACAGCTCAAACAACTTAGGCACTTTTTTAAAACCTTCTTTTACCTCCCCAAAGCAGAATTAGATTATTGCTTCGAGCATGTCCAACTGTTCTAAATGCTTCTTAGACAGGAAAAGGACTACCAAGAGCCTGCTACAGCTGAGTCTCTTCCTGCTATCCTTTGTTACAGGCTTAGAACCTTCCTCCCATCTGGAACCTCAAAGTACAGCAGCTGGTCACTCCAAATGTATCCTCCTGTATGCAATGTAGTGAAGGTCTCGTGAAGTTTTACTATTTACTGTGTTTGAGCTCTGAAATAAAAAAGCAACAGAGCTTAAGTCAAGTTCTTCTTATTGCCAAGATGCAAGAATACATATTAAATACTTGTCATATCAGTTATATGACCGAGGAAGCAATGATGAGAATCCCATAACTTCAGATTCAGAATCAGAATCTATGAGGGAATGAAGCCATGTACTCCTCCACAGGGTCACAAAATTCAGGTGATGGACATCTGAAAATAGCTGAAGTCCAACAACAGAGAGAGAATATCTTGTGTATTATATTGATGCATCACCTGTCAACTAAAAAAACCTATGGCCTACAGGAAAGGGTAAAATAGAAGGTGGGACATCTGGGAGAAGGAAAGAATTCTGGGATTAGCCCTGGGAAGATGTATGGTACCTGAGCAAAGGTAATCAGCTATGTGGCAGAATGTAGACTAGAATAAATGGGTTATTTTAAGTTATGAGCTAGTCAGAGAAGAGTATAGATACGTGGCCAAGGTATTTGTAACTGTATTTTGAGTCTTAGTCTTATTTCTGGGAGCATGGGTCTGGGAGGTAGAACCAGACCTAACTTCTACACAATAATCTGCTTCAGGAACAAAAAAAAAAAAATACTTATTGTTGAGCCATCAATCACTACAATGCCTCAGAAACAATCACACAGAGCCATGGCATGCTACCACCATTCAGTCAAGCACGGCCCTAAACCGGTTTTCAGTTCACCATTGCCGTGTTGACAAGCAGAGTCCCTCTGCCAGACAGTCTATGCTTGTCTCCTTCCTCTGCTGCAACAACCCTGTTCACTGCAATGTATATTTATTGAATTATTCAGAATTATTACTTATTCAGAAACATTACTAAATACTAACAGGTGGTCAGGGGCAAAGTACAGTCTCTGACCTTATATATTCCACATTGTGTCAGAGAAACGACATAAATCCAAAGCACAAGAAGGTCTATGCTGTCAAGGAAATGTAAAATAAGATGGCTTAGAGTTACAGAGGAGATTACATGTTAGCTTGGCTCTAATGGTGCTCTCACACCTGCCCTCTTTTGTCTTTTAGACCAGAGGTTCTCAACCTTCCTAAGGCTATGGCCTTTTAACGCAGTTTCTCACGTTCCCAATCATAAAATTATTTCATTGTTACCTCATAACTTTAATTTTGCTACTGCTTTGAATCATAATGTAAATATCTGTGTTTTCGGATGGTATTAGGTGACTCCTATGAAAGGTGACTCAAATGGCTCTTGACTCACTGGTTGAGAACCACATGTTTTAGGCAGATACTCTGGTAATCCTTACCTGCCTCCGCTTGGAACACCCAGGCCAACACTGCTGTGGCTGAATTACAAGGATACAAGTCAAAACAGCATCACAAGACTTCTTCTGTAAGGTCCAAACAGGAAATATTTCAGTCTCTCTGGCAGTGTCATCTTCATTACTGTGATGGGTACTCAGGACTCCACATTGTTTTTAGGAAGGTATTTAAGGACAAACAACAAAAGCAGAGGAACATGCCTGAGGCAGCCAGATAAGGCCTAATGACAGTGTGGTGGGTAATCCCTGCTCTCTGCAGTACTAGAATCCATTGGGTGTTCAGTCCACAAAGGCTCCCTGTCAAAGCAATCCCAGTGTGGAGATGGCATTCTTGTAGTATTGCTGATCTTATGTCAACTTTGGTATAGAGGCATTTTAATCCAGCAATATGGCTGCTCTGGCAAGGGGGCTCATCCAAAGATATGATCCAGTTGGAACACAGACTGGATCCCTCTGGCTGGGATGTAGCTCCCCAAAGTACAAAGACAAGCCCTCAGTACACATCTTTGTTCCCAAACAATGGTGTTTAATTGAGGGACAGACAAAGTGATGAATTAGAGAAAGATTTGACAAAATGAATCAGAGATAAGACATGCCCAACTGGAGGACAGACAGGAAAGAGAGGCTATTTAAGAGGAGAGGGGGAAGGAATTCAGTTCAGAGCAGTATAGTTTGGTGAAATTTAATTGAGCATAGAACAGAGCAGAGAAGTTGCATTTGGAACAGTTCACTTTGTGGAGTTCAGAGGCAGTCTTTCCAAGCAGAGCATCTCAGTCAGAAGCCAATTTGAGTCAGTCAGCTTAGAGAGGAGTTTGAGCCAGAATAGTTGAGTTGTACCAGACAGCCAGGCTTTAGTAAGAGTTAGAAAGTATGAGTTTATTCATCAGTAAGTCTCAGAGGCTGAAACACTCTAGGCCAAGATAAGCAGACAAAGGCTAGAAGCTGAAGCCTTCAAGGTCCTGGCTTGCAGAAGGTTAATATAGCTTGCCAGTACAAATTAATGCATATATATATATATATGCATATAGAAAAAACTCCAAACAAAAATACCAATGTATATTCATCCTCACTGAATTAAAACTACTCAAGCAAAGGATTTGTCTCAGCATTCTAAAATTATTATTGTAGATTTAGTTCCCCAAAGTACAAAAGGAAAAGGTTTGGTAGTATTACCACACATGTGGCAAGTATTCTCAGAACATCACTAAGAACAGCACAGTGAAACATTAATAAGAGATCAGAGCACCATAGGAAATAAACAAGTTTAAATTTGTTCACCAATTCACTTGATCACAGAAACTTCTTTCTTGCCTAATCCTATTACAAAAAAAAAAAAATGTGCTTTTAGAAATGATGTTTTTAAAGGTATTAAATTCTGTTGTAGATATTCAGGCTGGATACCACATATGTTCCCTGCATTTTGATCTATTACAAGGGATAGTTCTTTCATGATTGGTGAGAACTACACTTACCTGTGGGTATAAGGATAAATATTAAGGATGTAGATAAATCACATGCAAGCAACAACCACATGTACACACATGTACACAGCTCCATAGCAAATGCCTTGGAATCTATCTCTACACCAATAGTAGACTGATCACAAAATTTCTTTTATTTTACTACTTACCATGTGTAAGGTTTTATTATTCAAAGAAGTAGTTGAACATAGTGCTATGCCCTGTGTAAAATATATTGAATCTTTACTTTCTCAAGCTAAGCATATTTGCCCTCAAGAAGTCATTTTAGAAAGCATTTTCAGAAAATGCTGTTGGAGACTTTTAAAATCCTAGTGTATATTTCTTAGCTAGAAGCAGAGTTCAGGATAGTTTTTCTTATATTTAAAAAGGAAATTCCCTATGAATCAGACAGATATGTGTATGGAATCTTCAATCCCTCGAGGACAGCTAGTTAAATCATTCTTCCAATTTGCCTTGGTTTAGGCTTGCTGGGTGGCATAGCCCATAGCTTGTCACTTTGCTTCAATGGCCGGGGTAGGAAACCATCAAGGCTCACTAGCCACATTGCATATCAACATATCACCATGGCAGCCTTTGTCTCTCTGTCACAGTCCCTCTGCAATGACTCAGCCATTCATTCTGAGTCAATATTGAAACTCTTGAGATGTGTTATTTGAGGTGTGTGTATGGGGAGTGGGAGAGGAGACTACCAAATGCTTTACTCCTAAGTTATAGTGAGGCCATGATTATGATTTCTGCTTGTGTTTCTCTCTGAGGACTCACTATACTAAAAGGTTTTCACTCTGCGTAATTACCATGAAATAAGTTTGCATTTTCATTCTTGACTATATAGTAACAAGCAATTGCAGTTTCCGAAAACCATCCATGTGCTGCAGTAAATTCATGAAGTGCTGAATTTAAATAGTTAATTACCTTGTAGAGGAATATGGAGGTGGGGTGGAGATATAACTATTTTGATAAGTAATAAAATCTCTAAATCTTTGGTGTATGAATCTTTAAATTGCATTTTATATACATATTCCATATTGAAATATAATTAGCAAGAGCCAGAATAAAGATGTTATATAGTATTTCTATCAGGCTTACCATCAAAAATATTGTTCCATTGAATAGATATAAAATTATAAAATGGACCTTCCTGTTTTAAAATGTCATTTTCTTTTAAAAAATGTATAATCATGTGTTTCTGATATGACTAGTAACAATATGAACCTAGTTTTCGATCAAGCATTTACTGAGTACTTTTCAGTTCTTTTCAGACTAAATTCAGAGCAGAGAGCATCCCTACTGTTTGAAGAAGAGGCTATGAGTTAAGAAGAATAAGTGCACACCTGCCTGATGAGACCCTCAAGGGCCTCTGGTTTTGTTTCTGTCTGGGGAGAGCCAGGCTACAGTACAGGAGGACACACCTCACTTCGTTCTTCCTCCGTTGCATCTCCTTCCAGAATGAGCTGGCTCACATGTCAAGACCCAGCTCAGGCACATCTGATCTGTACAGGGCGCTGCTGTAATTAAACTGTTCTCAGCACGCCACACCAGATAAACCAATAAAGTCATCAGTACTGAGTACGGAAAAAGCTCTCCCAGGACCCCTGCTCTCTACCAAGGATTTCTCCGATCTGAGGTAATGTTTATTTTACCAGTGACTCAAAGCAAACAAAGCCCTTGGAAACAAGGGTCCCACTGTATATTCACACACGGGTGGGAAAGCCAAGCCCCAAAGCAGGAAAGGTTTGGCTGATGGTATGTGGACGTCATGCAGCGCTTCGTAAAGTTCGTATTTTACTTGTGGGTGCCTAGTTCAGGTAACACAGAGACAAATTTGGGGTGTTCGACTGTTCAACTCATATTGAAACATGCAAAAAACACTCAGCAAGCTCTGCTATGCTGTTGGCAGATGTTAGGAGTCAGATAGTATCAGGAAACATACACTAGATTTGCCTTATTTTTTTCTTAAAAAAAAAAAGTTTAAAGTTCTGAGAAAATAAAAGGATGATTAATGTTGTGCTGAGAGACTGCTGTGCCGACAATGGCAGCCTGGGCTTGCCTGCGGCAATCCACGGGAGTGGTCCCGAACAAACTGGCTCATGCTCATAACTATTCTCTTTTTCCTTCCATTTTATACTTTGTTCTTCCAAAGTGAGAAAGAGAATTGTGAGTATTTTCTACAAGAAGCGCTGAAGTAGCTAACTTCTGATAATTATAAAATCACTGGTGGCCACTGGTTCAAAAGCAAATCTTTCCCAAATAAAACCAATTATGAGCAGACTTCAACTGTGTCCCTTCATCCACTGCCAAATGCAGTATCAATGGGATGGAATGTGAAGGCTGCCGCTTTGAGGGATCTGAAAGGCACCGAAAGTATTCATCTTTCTGTTGTGGCTCCGCCCCCATGCAGAATAAAAGAAAAGAAAAGGGAATTATAAAGCATCAAGTTGAATTGTGCAAGCAGAGAGCAGGAAAGGAAAATTATAATCAGATGCACGTGCGAACATTTTACTTTCCTATTTTCCAGGGAGCTCAGCAAGACAATCCACCCCCTCTACTGGCAGTGTGAAGTAACTGAAGACTGTGAGAAAGGAAAACTTATACAATTAGAAATTATTACAGTAAAGAAATACTATTATAATAATGATATTAAAACAACATTAGGCCGAGTCTTGAAACATATTTTACTATGATAGTCACAAGAATGTCAAAAATTGCTAAATAGTAACAATTCCATATGGTTCAAACTACTGCCTCTTTTTCTTACTGATAGAAAGTGATGGGCTGTTCTGCTCCTTGTCATTGTTACTCAGTAGGAAAAAAGTATGCTTGATAAATTATTTTACTTACCTTATTTTATTTAAATGATTCAAAAAACACATAAATTAGTTAATGTCCCTGCATTCCACTAGTTAAGGAAAACTTTTGGAGTTGCGCTTACTCAGATGCCCAGCTCTTGCCTAGGACTAAACATAGCAAGCATGATAAGCTTTACACACTGAAATGTTTACATTTATAATCTTTACATTACATAAGCCTTGCTGTACTTAAAATAATGATAGACGAATACTAGGTGGGCAAAGAAGCTGAAACGTGTGCTTGCTTCTCAAAATGGTGATGCCAATGGAGCCCCAGGCTTCTTGTCTTTAATAGTTTGGAGCCCCAAGGCATCAAGCAGGATCAAGGAGAGGGATTAAAGGATGATGAACAGAACTGGATGAAGTGAGTACTAGGAAGAGCCTGGGCGAATCTGATCTCCAAACTCTAATCAGAAACGTCTAGTGTCCTCTGAACTGTGGAAGGGAGAGAAGAACGCTGGAATGGGGAAATGGGCTAAGTCGACTGATCTGACAGAGAAAAATAAATGTACCACTGTTTCCTGTACAACCAAGTTTAAAGACAGTGTCGTGGGCGGAGCAAAAGATGGACATGCATTATCTCTATTCCAGAGCTCAGCAGCCCCAAGCAGTGCTGATCTCCAAATGACTGTGCATACACAGATAGCTACAGTTGCCTCGTATTACAAGGTAGAAATTTGGACAGTAATACTGAAGAAATTCCAGGCTGTCAGTGGTAGTCTACTTCACCCAATAACTAGAAGTGTTCAGTGCACTTTATGAAAAAAAAAAAGTAAAGTAAAAATAAAAAATAAAAGAAGCCACTTAGTTCTGGATACTCTCCCAGGAATAGAATGATCCCTAGACTCTTCTTCCTAAATTGGAATCATTCTGGACATCACCAAAGTCACAGTCAGTGTAAGACTAACCTAAAGGAACGCAACTCAAAACCTTAGTGTTCAAATTATTACATTAACCCAGTTTTGATCTTTCTCATCAATGACTCATTAGTCATTGTCCTTTCCTGTGACAACATGAGAGCTTGGGGAGATGCCGTGCTTCACACTCATCTTCTTTAAAAAAATTAAGATGTATTTGGGTATGTGAATTGTTTTACAGCGTGTGTGTGTGTGTATGTGTGTGTGTGTGTGTGTGTATGTATGTATGTATGTATGTATGCATGCATGTGTTGCACAGGCATGCCTAGTGCCCACAGAGGTCAGAAGAGGGCACTGGATCTCCTAGAACAGGCAGTACAATGGTTCAGATCACTGGGCACTGAATGCAGCTCTTTTGGAAGAGCAGCAAGTACGTTATACTGCCTAAGCTCGGGCTTCGATCCCCCGTATACATCTTTTCTTTTTGTTTTGGTTTTCTTGTCTTGTCTTGTCTTGTTTTTTAGGGTTTTTGTTTGTTTGTTTGTTTTGAGACCATGTCTCTCTATGTAGCTTTGGCTATCCTGGAACTCACTATGTGGACCAGACTGGTCTTGAACTCACAGACATCCGCTTGCCTCCACTTTCAGGGTTCTGGGAATAAAGCTGTGCCTTCCACTCCCAGACCTTTGTTTTCTTTCCCCACATTCATTTTTCAGTCACTAAAATGCTATTCCATTTCTCAGACAGTAAAAAGCAAAGCTTAAACTCCTCTTTAAGCTCTAAGAAAAAATTCCTTGCCCACTTGGACTGTTTCCAGATTGTAAGCCTGAAAGAGGGCAGAGACGGGGTTATTCTTTCTCACACTCCGCTTCTTCTAACATCTCTTACATTCTTTCCACTCTCCTCTCCACAGTAGCCCCCAGGCTTTGGAGGGAGACATCCCATCTATGGCTGAGCATTCAGCGGTCACTGATTTTCTGCACCGGACCAGCTGTGAGTCTGTGCACACCAGAAACTGCTCCGAGCAAAGGTGAGATGAAAACCCCTCCTCCAGCAGCAATGTACTTCTGCCTGCAAGCACACATGTCCACAACCTTCCCAAACAGCCCCCCAACTGGGACCAAGTATTAAAAGACCCGAGCCTATGGAAGACATGTTTATTCAAACCACAACCCTCTGGTTTTCTTTTGCTCAACGGTTCCATTGTTCAGTTCTTCCGGTCGTGCCTTCTGGGATACTCAGCGTACTTAGTTCTTAGTCACTAATGCTACAGGGAGAACTTTTTCCTGATTATGCTTTATAGTGCAGCATTTATACTCACAACTGACTAATATTACCAGAAAGCCTTCTGAACCTGATGACCTCCACAGTACCTTGGCTTGGATAGCACTCAGGTGGCACTTTACAGCACAGCTCAGCAGGGAGCTGGCAAGGCTCCGCCTTAAGATGCCAGTGCGTTCCGAAAACCCAAGGATGTAAGTAACATCTATCTATCAATATGTATGATCATAAAACTTACAGTTTAGAGCATTTTCAAATACATATTTATTAACTAAAATACCCAGTTCATGTAAAGAGAAATAATGTATTTTTAGAAAAAAAGCATGACTAAAACAAAAACTTTTAGTGAAATCAGTGGCATCATTTGCCATTTTAAAAATGTCTTAAATATCTGTTATAGACAATACCTACACTTATTTTTCATTGTACTAACATACATACCACCCAAAAGTCACCATTTTAAAATGTGCAGATTTAGTGACATGGACTGCGTTCACAATATTGTCTAGCCATCACCGTTCTCTAGTTCAAAACATTGCCAGCATCCCAACATGGCAACCTATTTCTAGTCCTCCTCTCTAGCCCTTGACAACAGCTCACCTGCGTTATCTCAAAATTGAACTGCCAATGCTAAGAGGATATCATGGAAAAAACAGCAAAAAGGATTTCAGAGTCAGAACTAGGAATGGAGGGTTACAAAAGCTGTCTTCTGGGACTGACATGGCGGTTACAGTCATGAACTCTCAGCACTTGTGGGTATGTGCACAAGGCATGCAGAAGACTGGACTGGTCACCATTCCCTTACTCAGCTGGGAGTCAGCAGAGGAAGGGCTTATGAGGTCCCACCTCCCTCAGGATCTACTGGTAGCTAGCTGACGGTTGCTAAGCGACAGACATTTCCTTCAGTGAGATAGCCAATGATAAGACGCCTATGACTGTCCTATAAACAACTCCTCACCTGTCTGTGTTCCTGTATGCAACACTAATTAAACTCAATATCACACACACACACACACACACACACACACACACTTTAAAAGCAGAAGGATGACTGTGAAAAGGGGGATCAGCAGGAGTGACAGGGACAAGAAAGAGTAAGGAGAATGAATATAATCAAAATAGATTATGTGCACACATGGGAACATCATGGTGAAATCCATCTTTATTATAATTAATCAATGATAATTTAAGAATAACAGTTACTGATGGATTCTTGGATGGACAGATCATTGCTTTCAGTTGTATTCTCAGCAATAACCCCAGTTCAAAGGTTTCACAGATGGCTCTGATAAAATGAAATTGATCATAAGACAAAATCAAAAGTCTTAATTCTTAGAGCATAACCAGTAGGGATCATGGGTGTGGGACAGTTCCCAGGGAAAAGGAGATACACAAGGATGTGGAAGAGAGGAAACAGAATACATTCCATGCACAACATTGTTAAATAACAAAACCTCAAGTTTTTAAAAACTAGCCAAAAAAAATGGCATTGATCTTAACAAGGATCATATTGAATCAGCACCTTTCAAAAGTAATGCCTGTCTCATGATATTAAATCTTTGTCAACTTACTGTGTCTTTCCATTTATTGAGAAATCATCTAATTTCCTTCAGTATTATTGTGTACTGCTTTACTGTACATGTCTTGAATTGACCATGTTCCTGAGATTTGAGTATTTAGATGCTGTTGAAAGTAGAACTTTCCTAGTGTCTCTTACAAATTGCTCATATTAGTGTAAAGAGATACAGTAGCTCCTCTGTGTTAGTCAGGGTTTATGTGCTTTATTGATAAGTCAAGTTTGCTCTGCATTCATCTGTCCTCTAATCTTGACTCAAACATATAAATTGAATCTGACTTCACGTGAATTTTTAGTTGGAATGGAGAAAAAGATGTAATTGGGGTTTTTATATAATTTTGGATCTTCTTCTTTGATACCATGCCAAAACTCAATAAATGGTAATTTTATAAAGGCCAATGGCGAAGTAGCACCTGAAACCATATCAGCGAGCTTGCTTTGTTCAGCCATATCTGTCTTCATTTCCTTTCTGTTGCTGTGACAAATCTCCATGTCCTAGGCAACTTATAAAATAAGCATTTAACTTGGCTTATGGTTCCAGAGAGTTAGAAATGGCAGAGCAGGGCTGGTGAAATGGCTCAGTGGGTAAGAGCACTGGCTGCTCTTCCGAAGGCCCTGAGTTCAAATCCCAGCAACCATATGGTGACTAACAACCACCTGTAATGAGATCTGACACTCTCTTCTGGTGCATCTGAAGACAGCTACAGTATACTTATTTATAATAATAAATAAATCTTTGGGCCAGAGCGAGCAGGGCAAGGTCTACCAGAGAGAGCAGGGTCCTAAAAGTCAATTCCCAACAACCAGATGAAGGCTCACAACTATCTGTACAGCTACAGTGTGTATTCATATACATAAAATAAAATAAATAAATCTTTTAAAAATCAAAAGAGATGGCAGGGCAGATGAACAATGAGAGAAATGGCTGAGATCTTACATCTGGATCTGTAAACAGTAGTCAGAGAGCATACTATGGATGAGAAGCTTTGAAACCTCAAAGCCCACCCCAAGTGATGCACCTCCTTCAGCAAGACCACACCTCCTAATGCTTCCTAAGCAGTTCTACTGACAGGGATGATGTATTCAAACATACATACCTCTGTCGGCCATTCTCATTCAAACTACAATAGTGAAACACCTTGACTTTTCAATTGTATCAAATCTCTTGTCTGTAGATGATTTTGTAGTATCAATGCATTACCTATTTGGAAATTATTGTCCCAATGATTGTACAGATTCCCCACATGTTGACAAATTTCATTTTTTTAAAAAATGTTCCACTGCTGTTATGAATGTCAATTTCCTCAAGAAATTATTTTAGTTTTGAGAGCCTAACAAGTTCATAGACTTAATGTGAATTCTGTTGATGCTAACAAGTATTGTCATACTTCACTTGACAGTAAGTATATAGTATACTATTATAAATGTTTAAAAAAATCCACCCTACAAATATAGATATTACCCTCAGTTGTTGCATGTAGCTTTATGCTACCCCACCTTAGCTACAGGAAGAGGCCACACTACCTGCTTCTACTCAGCTTTCCTTCAATTCACAGATAAAAGATACACACACAGTTGTTCCTTTTCACCTCACCTTCTTGGCACAATTGCTGGGCACTACCATCTCCCACCTGGAAAAGTGTTCTTTAACAATATTCTTAACTCTGTTCCTCCCACCTACCCTAAACTTTAGTTGCTAAGATACGTCTAGTCCCTGCTAAACATCCCTGACCACCTACTTGTAGGAGCAGCCTGTGTCACTGCTCTTCCCAAGTTCTCCCAAGTCACATGGCTGCTTAGTTCTCTCTCTCTAAAACATGGCAAACTCCCCCTCCTCCCTTGTGTCTCTCTTTTTCCTCCAGAGACCTGGGTGGAAATCTCATCTATTCCTTCTCCCCAGCAATTGGTCTATGACTTTCTTTACTGACAGATCAAGAACCAATTTGTGAACAGAGCCTTAGCATCAGATCCACCCCTACACTCAGTTTTTCATTTTAAATTTTATTTTATTTTTGAGATTATAATATAATTACATTTCTCCCCTTCTTTCCCTTTCTTATCTCCTAACACCCCTCCATGTTCTCCTTCAAATTCATGGCCTCTTTTTTCAACTACTGCTGTTGCATGCATATGCATGCATACATACATACATACACACATACATACATGCTACCTAATCAGTACATATAATGTTTACATCGGTCACTGGACAAGCAATTGTTGCTCCTTCCCTCGGTTGTTCTTTGTCACACTTTCTATTAGAAATAATGGTGTCTGATGAAAACTGGTTGCTCGCTTTTGGCATTAATTGGTACCGGAGCTTTTTCTTGGTAACTACTCTACTTTGATGTGAAGCTGAAAGGCTTTGTAGATATTTACAATTTTATCTGAAAGAACAGAAACCCATGCATGCAAAGATTGAGATTAAATAGATATTTTGAAAAGATTTATTATGTTAAAATGTATGTATATATGTGTATTATGTATATATGGGTGTGTGTAGGTGACCTTGGAGGACAGAAGAGGGTATTAGGTTCCCTGAGACTGGACTTACAAGAGCCTCGGGATGTGGGCTGGATACTAAACTGATCCTGTGCAGAGTAAAAGTGCTCTTAACTGCTGGGCCACCTCTCCAGACCCTTAGTAGATTTTTAAAACCTGCTTAATCAAGGGACTTTAGAAGTGTACATCAATTTTTAAGTTTTTTTCATTTATATTTATGTTGTTTATTCTACTGGTGCTAGGGACTAAATCCAGTATCTCAAGCATGCACTCTACCACTGAGATATATCCAGGGAGCTCTTATTTATTTTTTTTATTGAGGAAAAAGAAGAGCAGAGAAGGTAGTGACCACTAATGTACTTTGGTTAATCCACCTTAATTTATGCTAAGGATTAACTAAGAGGGCAAGTGATATCAAGGTGGGGTATGTCAAGTCTTGTAAATAATTGTAACAGTACTTGAGAGTTCCAATGTCTCATTAAAAAATGAAACAAAGAGACTTCCTCTTGTAGTAGTTCATACCAAGAGTGAGCCCACACATGAACTCTCCAGTTCTCTCCCTGTGCATCTGAGCTTAGTTCGTGGTTGCTGGACTGTCGAGTATCTGTTGTAGCGTCTGACCTGTTCCTATTGTCTGTCATTGTTACTTGTTCCTAACAAAGAACTTTGCTCTATATTTATTAAACATTACATAGCGCAGGGTATAGGGAAGGAATGAGGGATACATTTCCACAGATCTTTAACAGAATTTTACAAGGGAGGAAGTGACTTTACTGAACCGAATAGCACTCAAACTGCACACAGACTTTGTCACTATATGGGACATTTGTTTTTAAAGTTGCTTTCAACATGTCGGCTACTTTCAGCACATGGTTGCCACCACACACATATATTATTCTGGGTCAAAGACAAGGAAGAGTAAATGGTTTAAGATTAAACTTATGAATTTATTTTAGGTTGTAAAAGCTGGTTGAATGGGAAATATAAGGCACAATAAAGGGTAATTACATTGTCCTCTTAAGACGGGTTAAATTTAAACAGCTTGAGAGCACCGGAGGATGGCAAGTTACATATATAGTTTTAAATGGTCTCAGGTCATAGGAGACATTGATGGCAAATGTTCAGTCACTTCAAACAATATTTTCAGAAAAGCAGACTGCTACAACAGGGGGATTTAATAAAGGAATCTTGAGGAGTTGAAGGAATACATAAATCACATTTGGACAGCAGTTGTTATGGCGATTAAAGTGTTTTACACAGACTGCTTCAATTCAGGAATATTACAAGAGGTTGATGTTGCCATTCTAGTTTTGTTTGTTTGTTCATTTTTGTTTCCTCTGTGTAGCCCTGGCTGCTCTACAGATGGGGCTGGCCTTGAACTCACAGATAGCTACCTGCCTCTGCCTTCTGAGTGCTGGGACTAAAGGTGTGTGGCCTGCTGATGTTGCCATTCTCACCTTCCTTTCCTTGTTGCTCTTGTCCCCCCCCTAGCTACGCATCTGCTTCTCTCATTACTCACAACATGCAAAAGTCTCAGATTCCGTCTTTTATGACACTATAATTTTTTTTTTGTTTTGTCTTGTTTTGTTTTGTTGTTTTGTTTTGTTTTCGAGACAGGATTTCTCTGTGTAGCCCTGGCTGTCCTGGAACTTACGCTGTAGATCAGGCTGGCCTTGAACCCAGAAATTTGCTTGCCTCTGTCTTGGAATTAAAGGCATGTGCCACCACCATAATTTTAATTAAGGCAGACACTGGAAGGAAGTTGAACATGGCTCATGGAAGTTATAATGGAATAGCTGGGGGAAAATACCATAAATTTTGTGAATTCTCATCATATTCACCTCCAAACACTGTCCTACTCTCTTGCAAAAGAAGAAGAAGAAAGAGCTAGTTTCACTATCTCACAGATTATGGATTGATTTTTTTTATGGCTTTGCCTGTCAAGCAATAATATTTTCACATGAAGAATCATTTTTTTATTATGATAATAAATTTCCTGATTCCAGCAAAGCCAAGAATAATGCCAAAGGGCATTTTTCTAGAGGACTGGTATAGCAAAAGTTTATCTTTCAAAGACATGACTTAAAAGATAGGATTTATTCATCTTTGTAAACTAAACACTTACTTGTAGTATGCTGAACTAAATCTGCCATCTGATCTTAAGGACAGAGTAATGACCGGGACATGAATCAAATTTCAATGAACACAAATCAAATCCCTCTTAGATAACAGATCTGCACATACCCTCACACGCGCGCGCGCACGCACACACACACACACACACACACAACCACACACACACACACACACACATACACACACACTCTAAAAGAAAGTAAGTCTTTTTCAAAACAACAAAGAAACGAGTTTCTATACTTTCCTTAGCACATTGTTTTTGGGTTTTGCTATAACATGCTATTCTGAGTGGGAAGAGGGCCAGTTTCTCTACTCCTGTTACACCCAACTGAATAAATCTGTGAAACATGCTTTGAAGTCAATGGGCATGCTTTGCTTCAAATAATTCTGAGGGGATTTAGAAGTCAGATAGGATTAAAGCTTGGGAAACCAGGAGGATTTCAGCTCAGGCTCTATTGCAAATAATAAAAAAACATGTTAGGAAGGGAGACAGAAAAGTTGACTCAGACCCAATTCTTGCTACAGCAGTAATCTGTCTTATTTAGAATTATTAGTGAAAAGGAAACCTAAGTACAGAGTCACTATCAATGTTGACAAGAAAGAACTTTGAAATGATATATTAAGGACCAAGATTAAATACTCTCACAAAACAGGAAGCTTTGAAAAAGAGTTTTAAATCAAGTGTTTTTAATCCAAACAAATTTAGTAGTTGGTGTTGTTCCTCTGTTGTCCAAGTCAACATCCTCTTGTCCTGGTCACTTCAATGGTTCCTAATAATTTCTGAGTTTCTACTTTACTCCTAAGGGATCCTTTTAAAAGGGAAATGATGACCTTCCTTCAGAATAACCCTTCTGTTGTATTTTGGGTTGATGAGGGGGAAAGCCCATTATTTTGCAGTGGCTTAAAACTCCCATTAACTTGACTCACCTCCTGCCTTTCTCATGGGCAAACCACTCCAACAGCTCTCAGGATGAAGATGTCCTTTCTCTTCTCTTTTTTCTTTTCTCCCCCCTCCTCTCTCTCTTTGTTTTTATTTGTACTGGAGAGGGGACTTAGGGTCTCCCAATACTATCTAAAGCTATCCATTACTGAAATGTATACCCAGCCATATCCAGGTCATTTTTAACGTTTTGGCGTAGAGTGTCCTTAAATTGCTCAACTTGCCCTTCGTCCATCCCAATCCCCACCCCACCCCCAGCCTAGAATATCCTTGAACTTTTAATCCTCCTGCTTCAACCCTATATGTAGCTGGGACTATAGGCCAGTACTGCCAGTCAGAGTATAATTCTTTTTTTTTTTTTTTTTTTTTTTTCAAGACAGGGTTTCTCTGTATTGTCCTGGATGTCCTGGACTCACTCTGTAGACCAGGCTGGCCTTGAACTCAGAAATCTGCCTGCCTCTCCCTCCCAAGTGCTGGGATTAAAGGCGTGCACCACCACCGCCCAAGAGTATAATTCTTAATATGAACATGGAAACTTTAAATTTTGCTTTGGAATTTCTACCCTGGTTTCTCAGAGATCCTTAGTAAGGGCTGTCAACAGAAGCAGTGTCAACCTGGAAAGGCTTAGACCAGAATAATGTTGTTTTCATTTTCCCCCTTTCTTTAAAAAAAAAAAAAAAAAGATGTGCTTACCTATTGGAACATGGTCAAAAGTGTGAACAATGCCTTGGGGAAGCGTGAGAGAGGTTCCAGTGGAAAGTTAGCAAGCCCCTTACCTCAGGTGCATTCTGTTCCCTGGATTGTTCTTGGGCACAATTTTGTGCCTCCTCTGACAAACATTTATATTCATAAGATGTGTTTATTCTTGTTGGACATCAGAACATAGCTATAGAACCCAATCTGGTCAGTGGAGCCTGAATCTGGATATGGTCTTCTGCTTTGCTTTTGTGCTTTCTCAGATATAATCTATAGTATGTGCCAGATAATTGTGTTTAAATTGGTCTGTCCTGAGAAAGTTCTGGGAAAGGCCTGCCTTGTCAATATTTAGTATGCGCTTACTAGGGTTTATCTACACATTTTTCTGATTATGGTTTCCTGAACACATATGACTTTCCTTGGATCATTGCTTGCTTTGTTATTCATGTATAAAAGTGCATTGAAACTAAAGTAAGGTTGTCTGCAGTATTAGATTGCAGTCTGTCCCATTCTTTCAGGTATTCAGATCCTAGGCCCAGCAGATGAGACCTGCAAAGGTGGACAAAAGTTGGTGCTTACCTACTCCGAACTTTCTTGGTTGTGCTACTGTACCACTGAAGCCCTACAAACTCTGGCTAGATGATCATTGTGGTGGTCTGAATATGCCTGGCCCAGGAAGTAGCACTATGAGGAAGTGCGGCCTTGCTGAAATAGGTGTGGCCTGTTGGAGGAAGTGTTTCACTGTGGGGGTGGGCTTTCAGACAGCTTCCTCCTAGCTGCCTGGAAGCCAATTTTCTCCTGTTTGCCTTCAGAACAAGATGTAGAACTCTCAGCAACTCCAGTGCCGTGCCTGTTTAGATGCTGCCATGCTTGCTCCCACCTTGGTGAAAATGGACTGAACCTCTGAACCTGTAAGCCAGCCCCAATTGTTATCCCTTATAAGAGTTGCCTTGGTTGGGGCTGAAGAGATGGCTCAGTGGTTAAGAGCTCTCACAGCTCTTCCAAAGATCATGAGTTCAAATTCCCAGCAACCACATGGTGGCTCACAACCACCTGTAATGAGATCTGACACCTTCTTCTGGGGTGTCTGAAGACAGCTACAGTGTACTTACATATAATAAATAAATAAATAAATAAATAAATA
>JADRCD010162548.1:0-14863 GCA_019843815.1 Montemys delectorum
GGGGGGGGTATGCTTGCAGCCGCCTCCCCGCCTAACCTCCCCCTCCCACCCCTAACCTGCTAATTTGTATGTAGACCTCAGAGGACAACAACCTCAGGTTATCAATCCTCACCTTCCATCTTGTTCGAGAAGAATCTCATTTGCTGCTTTGTACACCAGCCTAGCTGGCCCGTGGGCTTCTGGGAGTTCTCCTTTTTCCACCGCCTGTCTCACAGGAGAAGCACTTGGATTCCAAATACACGCTTTAAGTAGGTTCTGACAATCAAACTCAGGTCCTCACATTGTAAGGCAAACTCCTTGTCCATTGAAGGATTGAAATCCTATACAACAGAGATTCTTTAAATGTGCTTGAGGGTGAGCGCTGAAACGGCTGTGGGGCCAGATTAAAGGAGTTCCCCTGTGAGGTTTTGACAGTTAATAATGAAGTGACTGTGGGTTATTTGTTTGTTTGGTTGGCTGGTTTTCTGAGACAGGGTTTTTCCGTATAGCCCTGGTTGTACTGGAACTTGGTCTGTAGACCAGGCTGGCCTCAAACAGAGATTTGCCTGCCTCTGCCTCTTGAGTGCCAGGATCAACGCCGTGCGCCACCACAACCAGCTATAACTTCCTTTTTAAGTTTGTAAGGCTAATGAAGAGAAAAAAGTTACGCATAAAAATGTACATATAAGACATGTAAGAATGTAAGAATGAAGAGCAATAGATTGTAAACAGTTAGTAAATGAGACAGAAATTTCTTTCCAATTAATTGTATCTCTAATTAAAGAGTAATTTTAAAAAGATTATTATAGGGGCTGGTGAGATGGCTCAGCGGGGAAGAGCACCAACTGCTCTTTGGAAGGTCATGAGTTCAAATCCGGCAACCACATGGTGGCTCACAACCACCCGTAATGAGATCTGACGCCCCCTTCTGGAGTATCTGAAGATAGCTACAGTGTACCTACATATAATAAATAAATAAATTAAAAAAAAGATTATTATAACCATATGACTTCTTATGTAGGTATAAAATCAATGTAAAATATTTTATTAAACTAATTAGTGAAAAATAGTGATTCATTAAATTTTATCAAAGAGAGAAATGTTGAAATGAATTTACAAATAGGTGCGAAATATATCTTTTCAAAAGACAAATAATCAATTGCATTCCACTGGCAATTTGTATCTCTACACAGAAGAATCATTTATAATATTATTAGTTTGTTAAAATTTAACCAAGTTGTAAAATATTTCAAGCAAAACTTTGAAAAGTGTGCCAGACAAGACTGCCAAAAATCTTAGGAATTTCATTTTTTACCTTTTCCTTCCTTGAGTGTGTGTGTGTGTGTGTGTGTGTGTGTGTGCTCACATATAGAGGCCAGAGGGCAACTTGCAGGAATAAATTCTCTCCTTCTACCATGTGTGTTCTGGGGATCAAACTCAAGTTGCCATATATATATATATATAAATTGATGAGTGCCCTTAGCTGCTGAGCCTTCTCTCTGGCCAACCTTTTCTTAAAGTTCATAGTCCCCTTTTGATTGAAATCCTTCAGCAGAGCAGCTCTGATGATAGATTAAGTTATTCACCTTCATGTCTCTAGAGCTAACTAGCTGTTCTGGGTACACCCAAGCTTGGATTAGAATCCTGGAGGCCAGTCAGTGTCCAATTGAGCAACCAGAGCCGACTGCTAATGAGGGAAACCCAGATACCTCTTAGATCTGAATCGCAGTCCCTTGGGTTACACTGCTTCCAGCTTCTGGCCGAGTTACCCATGCTGGCTGTGGTTTCTCAGCTGTGCTGGGTGCAGGGGAGCTGTTCAGGGTTGGCTGATCTGGGTCCTTGAGTGGCAAAGACTTGAAGACTAGACTCCCAGAATCCAAGTCTCTCTCTGTCTCTGTCTCTGTCTCTGTCTGTCTCTGTCCCTGTCTATCTCTGTTTGTCTCTCTGTCTCTCTCTCAAATGAGCCTATCAAGTATTAGACACCATTATGGCATTTTGGAACAAAGTGTTTGAATGTTTCTCCTCAGCTCCCGACATCATTGCTTCTCTAACTTCTTTCCTTTTGTGACTTACATGTCCCCTTGTCTACTCCCACTCATCATCATCCTCTATTTTACCATTTCTTAGTCTCTTTTATAGATTTTTAGGCCTTTCCCACACTTACACCCACTTATATATAAGTGTGGTGCGTACACACACGTGTATGTGTGTGTGTGTGTGTGTGTGTGTGTGTGTGTATTTGTGCATGTGCGTGCACGTGCAGGCTTTACCATCTAGTATCCACATATGGGACAGAGCATGTGTTTTTTTCTTTCTGAATTTGGGTCATCTTGCTTAACATTATAATTTCCCGATCCAGCAATGATTTCAATGATTTCAATTTCTTTGTAGCTGAACAAAATTTCCACTTTAAAAAAATGAATCACATTTTCTTTGTCCATCCCTGTGTTGATGGACATCTAGACTAGTTCCATTTTCTTGCTATTATAAGCAGAGCAGCAATGAGCACGGATGAGCAAGCATCTCTACCGTAGGATACAGAGACTGTCGTTATAGGCTGAGGAATGGTATACCTGGATCATAAGGTAGCTCTGGTTTTCATTTTCTTTGATACCCCCACATTGATTACCATCATGACTGTATTAGTTAGTACTCCTATCAGTAGTGAATGAAGGTTCCAATAATCTTGTTTCTGTTTTTCACATTTTCCCCTGACAGTTTAGTTAAAAAATGTAGATTATCTTTATTCCTTTGTCTATAAGAAAAACATATACTGGAAAGAAATACTGCAAGTAGGTATTATTTCAAGAAAGTGAGAAGCTGATTGTCACACAAAAACCATGAAGGAAAGAAGAGAATTGGCCACACAGAGAAAATATCTTTTCAACTTTGCATGCAATTTGTAGTTCAACATCCATGTAGCGCTATCATTTGCTTTTTAGACATATAGAGAGAGTCTCGGGCCCTGTTCCAGTTCAACTAAAGCAGCATCTACAACTGGCTGAGAGTCTCAGGTAATTTAAATTCCTGAAAAACCGTAATCTACATTCTTTATTTACTATGAAGAGACTATTTAGGAGCTGGACGTCTCTAATCACATCTTTAGACCAGAATATTCTGCCTGAAAGGTTTGGTACTGCTGGACATGGAAAACAAGAAAGTATAAATCCTTTTGTGCAGAAAAACAATATATCAAAAATTCAAGTCTAGAGGCCAGTGAGTTGGCTAGTAGATAAAGTTACTTGCCACCAAGCCTGAAACCCCGAGTTCACTTTCAAGGACCCTCACTGTAGAAAGAGAAAACCCATTTCTGAAAGTTGTGCTCTGACTTCCATATATGTGTCCACAAACGTACACATAAAATACAAAGTAAATAAACATTAAAGGTTCAAGTCTCTTTGAAAGGCAATTTATTAAAAACAAAAGTTAATTTCAGTTATAATATTTCAATTTAATAACTAGTGGTTTGAAGTTAAATAATTCTGGACAGTGTGATCAGATTTCAAATTCAATTGAGATTTAATCCTTTAACAACCTAAATCTTGCAGAACTGATAATCAATATAATATTGGTATACACTTTGCTTTATTATAACTTTATCTAAAATATTTACAAGATTGTAATACAACAAAGCTGTGGTTTTTAAGTATTTAAAGAGTACAATTGTATCAGTTACTTTTGCTGTGGCTAGAGGTGTAACAGAAACAACCCAGAAGAGGGCAGACTACGTGGCTCAGGTTTTCAGAGCTCACTTCACGACTGCTTGGCCCAGTGTGCTCTGCAGAACAGGATGGGAGGCAGGAGCTGTGGCCCAGGAGAAGAAGAGGAGGGCCATGCTAACCTTAAGAGGCACCCTTCCTGAGACTCATTTTTGCCCACGTCATCCTGGCCTTCAAAGCCACCAGGTGCAGATGGAGCAGTCACTACATGACTCTGTTGCGCTGTGGCAGGGAGCATTGCATATTCAAACCATCCAAACCATTTGGATCTACAGACTCATGCCATCTCCTAATAATAAATAATTAATAAATATGCTTAATTCAACTTCAGGAGTCTCCAAATTACTTTTGTTTAAGGTCTTTAAAATTATGTATTTATTTTTAATGAGTGTGTATGTGTGGGTGAGCGTACATATACATACCATATGTGCTCTCAGAGGTCAGAAGAGGCGGCAGATGCCCTGGTATCTAGCAGCCACTATGTTGGTGCTAGGAAGTGAACCTGGGTTCCCCTGTAAGAGCACTAAGTGCTCTTAACCATTGGGCTATCTTTCCCTCCCCAAGAGTCTCTAAATTCTTGTCAGTTCCAATATTGTTCAAAAGTTAGTCCAAAAACCCTACTGAGATTCAAGGCAAAGCACTTATTGATAAGCCTCTGTAAAATGAAAATGAAAGCTACATGTCTCCAAGATACACAGCAGAGAGTAAACAATTCCATCCCTAAGGGGAAGGATAGAAAGAAATGACTGGATCAAAGTGAGACCAAAACCTAGCAAGGCAAGCATTCAATCCTCTAATCCTGTGTGCAGCATCTGAAGTGTGTGCTGGTTTGTTGGAGGCTCCAGCCAACTAGGCAGCAGCCCTGCCCCTGTAGCCTTCCCAGCCGTAGTCCCCAAGGCCCGTCTCTCACCTCGGGCTGGTTTAGTTTGTTGTCTGTGGCTTTTCTTTTCTTTTCTTTTCTTTTTTTTTTTTTGAAACCAGAACATTTATTTTATGACTGTTTGAAATCCTCCAGATGAGCTGGATGCTGCAACAGCTGCCCTCTTGGGTTTAGGCGTTGTCCCTTCACGGAATCCACGTCTGAATCTGCGGTAGACAATCTTTAGGTGCCTCATCCGACCAGTCCCGGTAGTGTTTCGCCTCTTAGCCTTGGCACTCCAGTTATACTTTCTCTTGCGCTTGGCAGGGTAGCCACATTTGCCACAGGTCGACTTCTGAAGTGGTAGGCCTTGGAGCCACAGCGGCGGCACAGTGTGTGCGTCTTATTGCGACGCTTTCCAAAGGATGACGTTCCTTTTGTCATCTTGCTTCTACCGGCGAGGCCAAAGAGACCGGAAGAGGGCTGTCTGTGGCTTTTCTTAACAGACGTTCTATCTTGTTGGTGTGTCTGCCCTCCTGGACTCATCACTGAAGCTTAGGTTTCACACTCACGTCTTTATGTCTTGTCCTCTCAGGGACTTCTGACAGGCGACCTGACTGTCACACACTGCTCACCCTCCGAGCTTTCCTTTGACATGGGGTTCTGGAGAAGTTCTCATGACTCTGTAACTCTTACATCCTGCATGGCTGCAAAATCACAATGCCAAGGTCAGCTCAAGCAGTAGCCAGGCCTTTGCACCACAGCTGGGTTGTCCTCTGAGTCCTGGGCAGCTGGATTAGCAGGGCACTCTAGGGGACCACTCAAGGGGAGGCCTCCTTCCTCAAGACTGTGATGGCTGGGTTCTGGCTGGGTTCTGAGGCACCCTCAAGGCAACTTTCTTTCCAGAGTGAAAGCTTTCCTTAGCTTGCGTTACAACACTAATTTTTTTCTGAAACCGTAACTTTGTTAGGCCCAACATTACAAGTATTTCAAGTCTGTTTTTTTTTTTTTTTTTTTTTACGTTTTGCTCCTATTCTCACTGTAAACCTGGCTGAAAGCATCTAGTACCATCAATGTCGCAGCTTGTATACTAGACTGCTTAAGATTTTCCTCTATGATAGGATCTCAGGACAGAAACACAATGCAGGCAAATTCTCACAGTGCACCACTCATAGTGTCAAGTGCAAATCTTGAAGGACTGAAAGCAGACCTTCAATGTCTTCATTCCTGTCGCTCTTCTTATCCTGTGAGCTCACACTGGAATTTCCCATTAAGTAAAGCTCACAGACTGTATGCCAGCACATCGTTAGGTTCTTCCAAATTCCTCCCCTAAATAATTCCAAGCTCCACCTCAATCACAGCCACAGCCAAGATCACATTTCTTGGGCAGCAAATATCTGACACAAACATGATGAAAGAGAAAAGGGTTTATTTTGGCTCATTGTCTTAGCCGGTTCAGATTGTAGTTGCTCGGTTCTCTGAGACTGGGCCAAATAGCACCTTGAGGATTAGGACAGCCTTTGCTTCTGGTGTTCAGGAAGCAGGAGAGGGAGAGAAGGTGAGACTTCTCATAATAATAAGCTATTATGAGCATGCCCACAGGCCCTATTTTCCCCAGGCAGGCCCCTCTTCCCAACATTTCTATAATCTCCCCAAATAGTGCCACCAGCTAGGGACCAAGTGTTCAACAGGTGAGCCTGTGAGGGACATTTCATATTTGAACCCTAGTAGTTGTTGGAGTCTGGGAATCACCACACAAACCACTCAGACACTGGCCTCAGTCAAGCAGGGCTGGTTTATTGAATGCACACCACAAGACTCACAATCAGAGACACAGTCCAGACTCGGGAGCTGAACTTCAGTGCCCAACTAGAATCCTATAGAGCTTTTTAAGCTTGAAATCCACAAACATCTGTGACAAGTTAGTCTACCAGTGAGGATTTAGGGACGGGGACTTCCTTAGGAACGTGTCTGTTTGTTGTGCATTTATCCTGTTCTCATTGGTTGGGGTATATCAACTGTGACAGGGGATTGCCTTGCCTAACATTCATGTCTTAACTCGACCACCAGGATGTACATGCCTTTTTTGGTGCAGGTGTCTTTCTTAGGTTGAGGCCCAGCCCAGGGGCGGCTTAGAAAGGCAAATACCATGAACGCTCACACACAGGTGCAGGAAATGCTGCTGAGTGGTTGCTTTGGGTCCAAGCTTATTGTGGCTAACTATACACTGACTTTGGTTGTGATTGGTTTCCAAGAACTCCAAAGCACAGAGCATAACAGAATATGCAATTAACTCGGGCATAAAAAGATCTCCTTATAACATTAGTAATGGCAGAAAATGGCTGGCTAGACAGGCAGCAGTCATCTAGGCCATAACAGTAATAATCAACATTTTTTTTTTTCACTCAGGAGACTGAGGCAGGAAGACCGCTGAGTGATTTTCTAAAATCACCTTCCATTTCAGCCTCAGAAAATATACCTTGTCAGTGTGACAGCAGTGGTGGCTTTTAAAAATTCAAGTGCTTTCTTCAACACACCGTTTAAAAAAAGAGCTCAACGTGGGCCCGTGGAGATGTTGCTGTGAGTTAAAAGTTCACCAGCCCTGGCAGGAATGTGGGAGGCTCAGACAAGACCTTGGCTTAAACAAAGGACAACAAAAGATAGCAATTGTAAAAGGGGAAGCGATTTAGGATGAATGCTGCACTTGCTCTTTGGGGCTCCTAAGACCTTGAAAGCACTCCACATATATTTGTTCAGCTCCTAGAATCCTCTCCAGCATAGAGTATGGAAAGGTTTATTTACTGCAGGGGGGTTGGGGAGGTTGTCACACTGATGTCAAATTTCTACGTTGCGAAGACAGGGCAGTGCCTGCTGTCTCTGTTCTCTGACTGCTGAAGGCACAGGAGCCTCCAGGACCCTTTGACAGGTCCGTGTGCTGAGCAATATGATTTTGCTGATACAAACCTCGGTGGATGGTCTAGCCTGTCCTCCTGTCTGAGTGGTCATCTAGACAGGAGGAACACAGCACGTATCATTTGCTCCCTGCTCCCTGCAGACTTAATCTCACTGGCTGCTGCTACATAAGCCCCATGGGGCCGAGATTATGTGTTCAGACACCCATAGTGCAGACATATTGATGGTCACTTTCAAACCTAATAAGTGGCTCTTGGTTACAAGGAAAGCAAATGACCAACCAACATGAAATCAACACAGCTCGGGTCCGGCTGGTGTGTTAGGTCCTTCCCGGGTGTGTGAATTCAGGAGAGCTAATTATCATGCCCTAAGGTTTGTTTAAGTTCTTTTGGTTTTGTTTGCTGTTTGCTTTGCTGTAGTTGATCGCCATTTCTAGTTCATACCTGAGCGGCTGAGAGCACTGCCTGCTCTTTCGGAGGGTGGAATTCCACTCTCAGTGCTTGTATGGTGGCCCACAGCCATCTGTAACTCCAGTTCCAGGGGCTCTGATGCCCTTTTTCCGGCTTCATAGGCAACAGATACACATGGTGCACAGACACACATGCAGGCAAAACATCTGTACACATAAAATGAAAAATAAAATAAATTTTAAAAAGGAAATGCCATGGGTGTGTTCCATAGTTTTAGGTAAGGGAGCTACAGTGAGTGAATTGGTGGAGTGTGTCAGTGAGCTTAGTATAAACCCCTTGAGGGTAGACATAGCATTTCCATGAGGTACTAGCAGCCACAGCACAGGGCTTGATATAGAGTAGCTCCTAAACTGAGGCTTGTTGAATTATTATTATTATTATTAATTAATAATAAATAATATTTTTTGGTTTTTTGAAACAGGTTTTCTCTGTGTAGTCCTGGATGTCCTGGCTCTCCAGGCTGTAGACCAGGCTGGCCTGGAACTCAGAAATCTGCCTGCCTCTGTCTCCTAAGTGCTGGGATTAAAGGCGTGCGCCACCACCGCCTGGCTTGTTGAATGATTTTTGAAAGTGTAGAAAATAGGGCAGAAAGGATTCTGGGAGCCAGATCACCTTGCTTCTAGCCCCGTGGCCTTCCTAATCATCGGTGTCTAGAAACACAGCGTCTCACTGCACGGCTGCAGTACAGCCTTTAATGTCCCTGTACCCTGCCGAGGACAGTGGGGCCCGTGAGCCTGCATGGCTGCATTATTGTGGATAGAGAGTCAGCCAGGCTCCTCTCATTATTTGATAAGTTTCTTCATTTGGTAAAATTATATTGCTGATGTAATACATACTAGGCACTACATAAAAGGTGAAGCTTCCTCAAATAACATATGCGTCCCCAGACCCGGTCACTCTACTAGTCCTAACGTCCCCAACCTACTCTTGACCAGATGAGATGAGGCTAAAATGAAAGGCATTGAGTCCAGTGTCATTTTGGTTCCCAGCTCTCTGTGAAGCCTTGGAGAAGCACGGGCTAGACTTCTTTGAAGGGCCTGGCAGAAGGACTTCCTGTCTGCTTCTGCCTCCCTCTGGCCTGGAAGGACACCGGGGTGAGGACTTGAGGGGCCCCAGAGGAATTTAGCAAAAGCAGGACACTGGGATGAGACAGGAGGATGGCGCCGGTGGCATAATTATCCCTCCCCCCCCCCCCCCCCCCCCCCCCCCGTCCAGCCTGAAAAAAATGTTCTTACTTGACAAAAAAAAAAAAATCTTGCTAGAGGGCTGGCGAGATGGCTCAGCCGGTAAGAGCACTGACTGCTCTTCCGAAGGTCCTGAATTCGGATCCCAGCAACCACATGGTGGCTCACAACCACCCGTAATGAAATCAGGACGCCCTCTTCTGGTGCGTCTGAAGACAGCTACAGTGAATTACGCTGGAGTGAGCGGGGGCCGGAGCGAGCGGGGCCAGCAGAGGTCCTGAGATCAACAGCAGCCACACACATGATGGCTCATGACCATCTATACAGCTACAATGTACTCATACACATAAAATAAATAAAAAAAATAAATCTTTTAAAAAAATCTTGCTAGATAAACAAAAAATATATTAGCTAGCTATTATTGCATTAAAGATCACCACAAATTAACAGCTTAAAGCAACACATGCTCGTCGTCTCACACCCCTGCGGGTCAGGAGTCAGGCACAGCCTAGTCAGCCCTTTTCCTCAGGGGCTCCCCAACACACGAAGGGTTGGTTTCCTCTGAAAGTTTCATTGGAGAAGACATTTCCAAACTTGTAAAGATTGTTGACAGGATGCATTTCCTCGAAGTGATAAGACTGAGGACCAAGGCTTCCTGCTTCAGGTAATCCCTGGTGGCCAGCCAGTTCCCAGCAGACACACCCAGTTCCTCTGTATATGGACTTCTGTGGCTGATTACTTTGTTAGGCCAGCAAGGAGAGCCTCGTGAGGGAATCTGCTAGCAAGACAGAGTCTTGTATAATCCAATCTAACCACAGAATGTACGTTTCATTATCTTTTCTCTATTTTGTTCATTAGAAGCAAACTTCAGCTCTTGCTCACAGGGATGAGAAAAGGCACAAATACCATGAGATGTGGCCCATAAGAGCATCTTAGAGACTGTCTGTCACCCATGGGAGAGGAATGAGATCTTGAGGGTTGGATATGCCCCCAGAGGGGCTGAGTAGCGACAAATGCAACATGCTTGAAAAACATGAAGAAATGAGAAGGAGAGAGAGAGAGAGGAGAGAGAGAGAGAGAGAGAGAGAGAGAGAGAGAGAGAGAGAGAGAGAGAGTTGGTGGGGAAAAGGAACCAAGAAGATGAAACAAGGCTGAAACCAGCAAGTTGCCCTTTTCAGACATAACTGCCTGAGTTCCACGCCCAGGATCCACATGGTAGGAGAAAACAGGCTCCTACAAGTTGTCATGTGACCTCGAATGTGTAGCCCCAGGGCACAGAGGAAAGGTTTAATGACCGTATATCTTGTATTACATAAATGAGATTGAGCGGGGTAACAAAGGCTGCCTTAGGTTAGGGTTGGTCTGGTGCTGGTGTGCTATAATGTGCATACACACACAATAAAGTTTAAAATAAATACAATGTCAAACAGACAAAAGTTAAAACAAGGCTGTAAATAAGCAAAGCTGGTGGAAAGTCCCCCCCCCCCAGCCCACGGTTCACTCAGTGGGTCTTCTGGGAATGACAATGCCTGCTGACTGAACATAAGCCCTCTTGTCCCAGCTGAGGCCCTAAAGAGAGTCTAGCTCGATGGTAGATGTGGAGCTTTGCTTTTGATGCTGTGGACATTCACTTGAAGGTCCCAAGTTTGACCTGAGAGAAGAGGTGTGGGCAGAAGTAACTTCTGAGGACACCAGAGCTGAGGAGACCTGGGGGCCGGCCGCCATTCACCAAAATCTCTTGAATTTCTCTTACTGATGCAAGTAGCCAGAGGTTGGTGATGGGGGAGGGGAGTGTGTGTGTGTGGGGGGGGCTGGAATCTCCTCTAGGTGAGCTGCAATACATATAAAGCAGATTTGAAGAAGATCATGTCTCAGTTGGGTTAGGAAGAAGGAGGAAAGGAGAGGGAAGAAGAAGAGGAGGAGACAGCACTAAGGCTGTGAACGGAATTAGAAATTCCATCAGCCCGTATAAAAGACACAGAATCCAGGCATTTTATTTACAAGCTGTCAGCCTAGATTGGGCAGGTTTTGGAGCTTTTTTGTTTTTGTTTCGAGACAGGGTTTCTCTGTGTAGCCTTGGCTGTCCTGGAACTCACTCTATAGACCAGGCTGGCCTCGAACTCAGAAATCCGCCTGCCTCTGCCTCCCAAGTGCTGGGATTAAAGGCATGCGCCACCATGCCCAGCTGGCTTTGGAGCTTTTTAAACCTACATCCCAGCCGTATGTCCCTTGTTAATTGCTGTTTCTCTTGGCCACGTGCTCATAGTCCATCTCCTCTCATGGTGGCTTCCTCCCTGCTTCTGCTCTCTCCTCCTGTTTCCTCCTACCAGCGGCCCTCAGACAGGTCACTGAAAACCCACCTGCTTCCATCCACTGCCGGGTCACAGGCTTTAGCCTTTTACTGACCCACTAACTTGGGGAGTAAGATTTACACAGCAAAGGCTGGTGTAAATGAGAACTCACTGAGCTTGGAGCAATCCATATTAGGATACAGTATTTAGCAATTGAATACATAGCAGCACCAGACCAGCCCTAACCTAAGGCAACCTTTGTTACCCCGCTCAATCTCACTTATGTAATACAAGATATACGGTCACTAAACCTTTCCTATGTGCCCTGGGCCTACATAACTGCATGGAAATTAAGGAAGAGTATGTAATTTTTGTACGTATTTGATCCCTGCCACAAATGCTGCTAAGTAATATTACTTATCCCATTTCAAAAATGGAGGCACAGAGATAAAATAATTTGCATGGTTAAGAGGCAGATTTTCCAGTTTAAACTCGTCTTGACTTGAAGCTCATTTTCTTTGTATTGAGCTAGAGATACAAATGCTAGAACTGAATACAGGGTCTCCTGACAGGCTGAGCACATGCTCTACCACAAAGCTGCAGTTCTATTAAGCCCTCACGACTTTCTCCCCGGTAAAGCTTCGGCCGTGTGATCACACCGTGTAAATACAGCCAGCTACGATTCACTCCTAGAGGCAGACTCTTCTTTCCATGTGGAAATTGCTGCATTACAAATTTGGCATTGCAATGGTATTGGAAAACGGTGGAACTGTAGCCACAGTGTCTACATCAGGAGCCTGAGCCCAGAAGGCCTGCAGTAGGCTTGTGTGGGCCAGTCAAAGCACTGAGTCACCTTGCTGGAAGAGAATTTGCCTTTGAACCAATGACCCTGTCTTTCTGCTCCAAGGCTCATACGAAAGGGTTAGGTTCAAAAACTTTTGTCTTTTTTACTTGTGAGAAATAACCACTCTTCTGTGGTTTGTGGTGTTTTAACACAAAATGTGCTGTTGTTCTGAATTCTTACTATTCAATTTCAAAAGATTTCAAAGGAAGAATAAGACGTCTTCTTACATGGGACTGGAATTGTACCTTCCCACATACAAATACAACCCAAAATAGCGACCATTCTTATTACCATGCCCGAGTTTCTAGTGTATCACAGTAATATAGTAACAGTAAGGATGGCAACAGTAGACCTGCTCATTACCATGCTTCCTGCCATAGCAATAACGGACTACACCTCTGAACCCATAAGCTAGCCACCCTGAAATGTTTTCCTTCACAAGAGCTGTGGTCATGGAGTTTCTTCATGGCACTAGAAACCCTAACTAAGACATGGGGACATCCACTGGAGCAGAGTTGACCATCTTAGAAGAAACCGGATTCTCCCTCCCACAGAGGGAGCCTGTTGTAAGCCTTGTTGTCCCTGCAAGCTACAGCAGGGACTGCTTGACCTTGTGCAGGCAGTCCCAGCTGCTGTGGGTTCATGAACGCAGAGGTCCTATCTTGCCCTGTTTGTGTCTAGCCCTTCCCAACCTGTGGCTTTTGCAGTCTTTCTGCCTTCTCCTCCTTGGTGGCCCCTGGGCCTTCAGGATAGAGTGTATGATACATGACCCATTTATGGAGCGGAATGCTACCCCATACGTTCATTCGCAGACACTTATTCTCTGAAATTTGACCACCTGTGCTTTGGCTGCTATCTATTGCACAAAGGAACTTCTTTAATGAGGGTTTGAGAACTGTTACTAATCTGTAGATGCAAAGGTATGACGTTAGATGCACATCATATAGATATATATGCAGTTAGATACTACATCCATTCAGAAAATAGAAGTAGGTTCTCCCCTAGGGCCTGTAAGTTCCCCAGCCACTGGTTCTATAAAGTACCTTTACAGTAGCAGGCAGTTTTTTCTCTTGTGGATTGGCCTTTAAATGCCAGAGGAAAGCAGGTGGTTTTCCCGGTCACATCTACGTGACTATTGCACCCATAGGCCTAACTTGCCACGGGAGTCATTATTGTAGCTTACAGGGTTCACATCGGTATGTTTAGTGATCATTTTCTCCTTCATTTGCCTGAGTAGCACCTTCTGCTACTGTGAAAACCAGCCATCAGGGCGGCAGCTTCCCAGGCAGTCACAGCTTGATCTTTCCATGTCCTGTGATCAAAATATATGGTATCTTTAGGGACTTACCATCAAGTTCTGATGGGTAACCAAGAGCCATGACAATAGTCTGTATTGTTTTTGAGGGTCTCTGGGACATCTCTGACCAACAAATCAAGGGGAGAGATTCAACACAACACTGACTGCTGGGCTTTTAATTTGCCCACCAATGGCTTCTGGATTCAATTTTTAAAAAATTTTTTAACGTATTTATTTATTTGCGCTCTCTCTCTCTCTCTCTCTCTCTCTCTCTCTCTCTCTCTCTCTCTTTGTGTGTGTGTGTGTGTGTGTGTGTGTGTGTGTGTGTGTGTGTAGGGCAGAGGGCCACCTGTCAGTATTCTCCTTCTACCTTCTAGCATGTGGTTGTTCCCGGTGACAAGTTCTTTTGTGGACTAAGCTATTTTGCAAGCCTCCCGTGCATTTGTTTTGGGGATGGGGTCTCTATGTTGTCCCCCCTTACCTCTTACTTCTGAACTAAAGCAATCCTCCTGCTTCAGCTTCTCAAATATCTGGGGCTATAAGCATGCACTACTGGCTTCACTAGGGCCCTCTTCTTAACCAGATACCACAGAAGAAGACACTCTGAGAATGGGTTCACCCAAAATTACTGGTGATCTCTGTAATTGCCATTTATCCTGAATGTCGAAAAATATTAGAAAATTTGAAACTAAGATGAAGAAATACACTTATTATAAGAATTACAGAGATTTTTAGTTAGGAGAGTCTCTTAAGGCCTCTCACAGCTTGCACTTTTTAACTCTTTGGGTTGAGAGTTATCAGACGCTCTCTGGTGGGGGCAGCTGAGCAAACTAACTGCAGGGTAGGACTATAATGAGGATACCAGGATTCACTTTCTTTGCTTTAGATCTTTATGGCTGGTAGCCATATACCAAACATGTTAATTACATTAGAACTAAACAATTGTTTCACCTAATAATATGAAAAATTGTGTTTATAATCTTTTTTCTCTCTCTTTTTTAAGTTTTATTGCATTATAATGAGAAAAGTTACATGATTTCAATTTATCTGAATTTGTTAATATTCAAAAACATATTTTAAGTAAATAGAATTAAATCACAATCTTGTTTCCCTTTTGTACCCCAATACCTCCCAGAGACCCCCTACAATACCTACAATATCTTTTTTTGTCATATTCTTTAAAATTTATAAAATGTTATAACAATAAAAATGAGTATTATAAAAGTTGTTTGATATAAAACAACAAGCAATTTAATAGTTTTATGTAGATGCTTGTCTACGGCAATACTGAAAATACATACATTTTC
>JADRCD010162549.1:0-19291 GCA_019843815.1 Montemys delectorum
TCATGCAAACATTTACACTGCAAATGTGGTCATCCTCCTAATTGGTAAAGAGGGTGCTACAAAATGCTCAGTGAATACATGAATGTGTGCCTCAGCAAGACTTGATGGGTTCATGATGTCATTCTTTAGACAAATTACCCAATGTCAGAAAAACTGAATAAGATGTCATTGGGATAACTGTGAAAAATTGCTTAAAATCGTGGCTGGATGGATGATAGGAAAATAGCTTCCTATGTTAATGAGAAAGAATTCATATTCATTCATTTTTACTTAGATTGGTCCATTGCGTACTGAAAGAAGTATTCCTGCAAAGAAGGAGTGCATTTTCTGACCATGAGTCTGTCAGCTGACAAGGTCTGTGCTCTGGGACTCACCCCTTCCCACTGCAGATTGCTCATATTTGCATATGGACAGACGAAAGTGTGAAAGCCCTAAACTCCTTCCCTGAGAACTTATTTATTTTAATTGTTACTTTAAGGTCTGTAATGCTAGAAATGAATCCTACAGGTTCATTCCAGGCTTCATACCTTCTTAAGTTTTGACTTCTTATTATTTTCATTATCTTGAATTGTATATTTCATTTCCGAAGTTAATCCAGGTGAATATCTAGGCAATGAGTGCAGAATCACATAGTATTGGAGCCCAGCACCACTGACATTTTTCCCCCAGGGCTTTGCTTTCAAAATTTTGGGAAGAATACAGTCTAGAAGGTTATTGCTTATCCAAACAGCATAGAGTATTAGGGACAGAAAGGTCTTTAGGGGATGGGGAATGTGGCTGAACTCTTAGGTAAATCTATGACGAATGGTGGCAGCCAATGTAAACAATAATAGAAAACATGTTTTCTCTCTACCGATTTTGTTTGTTTTTAGTAACATAAAGGACCTCATGAAACTGAAAAGCTTCTGTAAGGCAAAGGACACTGTCAATAAGACAAAAAAAAGCAACCTGCAGATTGGAAAAAGATCTTCACTAACACTACATCTGACAGAGGGCTAATATCTAAAACATACAAAGAGCTCAAGAAGCTGAACTCCAGAACTCCAGAATACCAAAAAAATCCAATAAAGAATTGGACTACAGAACTAGACAGAGAATTTTCAACTGAGGAATCTCAACTGGCTGAAAAGCATCTAAAGGAGTGGTTAACATCCTTAGTCATCAGAAAAATGAAATAGAAGTGTCCCTGAAATTCCACCTTCTACCAGTCAGAATGGCTAACATAGAAAAAGAACTCTTGCCATAGCAGATGCTGATGAGGATATGGAGAAAGTAGAACATTCTTCCATTGTTGGTGGGATTGCAAATTGGTACAACCACTCTGGAGATGAATCTGGCTGTATCTCAGAAAATTGGAAATAGTTCTATCTGAGGACCCAGCTATACCACTCCTGGGCATATACCCAAAAGATGCTCTACCATGTTACAAGGACACATGCTCCACTATGTTCATAGCAGCTTTAGTCATGACAGCCAGAAACTGGAAACAACCCAGATGTCCTTCAATAGAAGAATGGATACAGAAAATGTGGTACACTTACACAATGGAATACTACTCAGCTATTAAGAATGAGGACATCACAAATTTTGCAGGCAAATGGATAGAACTAGAAAATATTATCCTGAGTGACATAACTCAGACCCAAAAGGATATGCATGGTACACATTCATTGATGAGAGAATATGGGCCCAAAAGTTCAGAATACCCATGATTCAACTCACAGACCATATGAAGCTTAACAAGAAGGAAGGCCCAAGTATGGATGCTTCAGTTCCACTTAGAAGGGGGAACAATATAATCATAGGAGGCAATATAATCAGGGGAGGGAGGACAAAAAAGGGGGTAAGTTTAGTTGTGGGGGGAGGCAGGAGGCCCAGAGAGCCAGAAGAATAAATAGAAGTAAGCAGCAGTGCTGGGTGGGGAAATGAGGAATCATTAGAAAGTCCCAAATGGTAGAATATGGGAGGCTCCCAGGACCCAGTGTGGATGATGTTAGTGGAAAAACCCAACAGCAGGGATATAAAACCTGAAGAGATCACCTCCAGTAGATAGGCATGGCCCCATTTGAAAGATAGAGCCACCAACCTATCTCAAAATTTTTAACCCAGGATTGTTCTAGTCTAAAGGAAATGCAGGGACAAAAAAATAGAGCAGAGACTGAAAGAAAGGCCATCCAGACACTCCTCCACCTTGGATTCCTTCCTTCTGCAGACACTAATCCCCAACACTATTGCTGATGCCAAGATGTGCTTGCAGACAGGAGCTTAGCATGACTGAGAGGCTCTACCAGCACCTGTCTGAGACAGATTTAGTTACTTACAGCCAACCATTGGACTGAGCCTGTGAACTCCTGCGGAAGAGTTAGGAGAAGGACTTCAGGAGCTGAAGGGGATTGCAACCCCATAAGAAGAACAACATTATCAACTAACTGGAACCTCCAGAGCTCTCAGGGACTAAGCCACCAACCAAAGAGCAAACATGGGCTGGTCCATGGCCCCTGCTACATATGTAGCAGAGAACTAACTGCTTTGTGGGGTGGGAGTGGGTGGGTAGGCAGGGAAGCACTCCCTTAGAGGGAAAATGGAGAGGAGATGGGATGTGGTGGGGGGCTTGTGGAGGGGAAACCAGGAAGGGGGACCACATTTGAAATGTAAATAAATAAATACATAATAAAAATATACAGTTTGTAAACATAAAGAGAAAAAATAATGTAAAAAGCAAGTAAGCAAATAAACAGTAGCCATTGTCCCTACCTTCTCTTAGAAGGCTTTGTCTTCCATAGGCTGTGCTACCTAAGGCTCGTGACCTCTTATATGTGTGACAGATTCCATATTACTTATCCTGGTAAATGACAGGAGTATTTGCTTGTACGTGTTTGAAATTGCAGAGAGGATACAATTAAGATTTCCTTGACTAATTTGATTATTAACATTCTATATGGCTAATTATTAGACCACCTCTATCCACCAATACTTTCTCATGAAACATGTTCTTCTCATTGTTTGGGTCAAAAAAGTTCTTAAAACTGGACAATGGAAATAAACTGGATTGGTAGAAAGTATGAAGGAAAGAGAAAGTTCTGATTGCATTTATTTTTTAAGCAATCGTAATTGCCCTCTGTATCAGCAGCATCCCCTGAGATAATTTCTTATAGAATTGTAATGTAGTAATTGGAGCCAAGGCATAAAAATTCTATACTGCATTAAATACACACTTAGTGCATCCTTAAAATCAGATAATTTTCAAGAACATGATTTGATCATGTGATTCAGTTCATGGTTCAGGCCTTTCAGAAAAAAAATGAGGAACATAGCACACTATGAGGAGTGAAACTTCAACATCACATTTCTCTAGACTGGTCTAAACAAGAATATCACTTCTAAATAAGTTTCCTACTCAAACATGCCAAGTTCCTCTCTCCTTTCTTTCTCTTTGTCTCTTTGTCTCTCTGTCTCTCCCTTATCCTCTCTCTCTCTCCCTCTCTCTGTCTCTCTTTGTTTCTCTCTGTCTCTCTCTGTCTTTGTCTCTCTGTTCTGTCTCTCTCTCCCTTTCCCTCTCTCTGTCTCTCTGTTCTTTCTGTCTCTCTGACTCTCTGTGTCTGTCTGTCTGTCTGTCTGTCTGTCTGTCTCTCTCTCTCTCTCTCTCTCTCTCTCTCTCTCTCTCTCTCTCTCTCTCTCTCTCTCTGTGTGTGTGTGTGTGTGTGTGTGTGTGTGTGTGTGTGTAATTCTGGTATGTAGCTTTGCTTTTTTCAATAATATTCCATGATTCCGTGAAAAAAAAATGCTTAGACAGGTTCAGTTTCCCAGAATTAATCACTATTTCACACTGATAGAAACCATATAAAATGCATGCATTTATCTATGTCACAGGACCACATTTCAGTGTAATATTTGTTGCCACAAATAAGATCTCACTGATTTCTTTAGCTGAAACAATATTTTATGTTCTCATGATAAAACAAAGGGACTGAGTGTCCTAATTTTATCTCTGTTGCTGTGCTAAAACATCCTGACAACGAGTGAGTTCAGAGAGAAAGGTTTTATCTTAGTCTAAAATCCTAGGTTATCAGTTATCACTGTGGGAATGTCAGAGTGGCAGGAGCTTGAAGCAGCCCGTCATCTCACATCCAGAGTCAAGAGCTGAGAGATTGAGTGTATGCATGCTCACTAGCCTTCTATTTCAATTCAGCTTGACATTTCCATTCCTACAGCTCATGTCTAGTGGATTCCGTGTGAATGGTACAGTCCAGTATGATCAGGGTCTTGCCACATCCATTAACTGACTTAAGACAACCTCTCATAGACTACCCATAGCCAACCCAATATAAACACCCTTCATTGATATTCTTCCCAGGAAATTCTATATTATGTCAAGTTGATAAGCAAAGCTAACTGCCACTCTCAGTAAGTGATTGTTTAAATTTTTCAAATTCAGACTAAACATGAAGCTTTACTGTTAACATTATATATAGCTCATTATTAATTCATTTCCCCCAATCAATACCTTCTTTTTATATTTATTTATTCACTTTACATATCACTCACTGCCCTCCTCTTGGTCTCCTCCTCCTCCAATACTTACCCCCACTCCCTCTCTTTTCTCCTCTAAGAGAGTGAAGGACCCCCCCTACATATTCCCCCACCCTGGTATATCAAGTCTACTTGGAGCTAGGAGTATCCTTTCCCCCTGAGACCAGAGAAGGCATCCCAGTTAGAAGAACATATCCCACAGACAGGAAACAGCTTTTGGCATAGCCCCCACTCCAGTTGTTCAGGACTCACATGAAGACCAAGCTACATATCTGCTACATATGTCCTGGGAGGCCTAAGTCCAGCCCATGTATGTTCTTTGGTTGGTGGTTCAGTCTCTGAGAGTCCCAAGTGTTCAGGTTAGTCGACTCTTTTGATCTTCTTACAGAGTTCCTTTCCCCTTCAGGGCCTTTAATTCTTCCATCAACTCTTCCATAAGAGTCTTCAAGTTCCATCCAGTGTCTGACTGTGGGTCTCTGCATCTGTTTTAGTCAGCGGCTGGACGAAGCCTTTCAGAGGACAGCCATGCTAGACTCCTGTCTACAAATATAACAGAGTATCATTAAGAGTGCCAGGGATTGGTGTTTGCCCATGGTATGGGTCTCAATTTGGGCCGGTTATTTGTTGATCATTCCCTCAGTCTGTGCTCCATATCCCATCCTGCATTTGTTAGAGAGGATACATTTTGAGTAGAAAGTTTTGTGGGTAGGTTGAGCACATTATTTTCACTGCTTGGATCAGAAAGTTCTTTCTGCTGGGCTGGGGTGGTGTAAACCTTTAATACAAGTACTTGGGAAGCAGAGGCAGGAGGCTCTCTGTGAGTTCAAGGCTAGTCTTATCTGCAGAGCTAATTCCAGTACAGCCAGGACTATACAATGAAACTCTGTCTTAAAAAACCAAAGGAGGAAAAGAGTGTTCTTGAAATTGGACAATATCCGTGGCAAAGTAAAATTGAGTAAGATTTTGGTAATAAAATGCGAAACATCAGTATTGATCTGTTTGTTAGTAGCAGATGAGTTAGTAGCATATTTGAAATTCCAGATAAATAAAGTATCACATATATTCTAATGATGTCAAAATAAGTATCAAATAAGACAGTCTTTGTGCCCATGGATATAAATGATAAATATAAGAATATCTCTTTTAGATTGTGTATTGAATCCATGTGCTCTTTTGCTTATGTTGTATAACAGTGTGTCACAAATGGGAATTGATAGCTCTAGTACACTGTAAAGATATTGATGAAATCTATTTTTATAGTTCATGGATTTTATGCAACATTTTTTTCATTTGTCAGATAATTCTGACAGTTCTAATTTTGCAGAATTTTCCTTTCAACACATATGTCATAGTTTGCTGTTTCTTCCAATATTGTACAGCCCTCTTCATATTTTTTCAGCTCAGAGTCTAGATACAATCCTCATAAGAATAATATGCATATATCACTGTTAATATCACCACTGGTGTTGTATTTGCATGGAGAAAGATCCGTCATTGGTCTCAGGAGGCTGGTGTGCTAGCAGTAAGCATTTCAAGGTCAAACATCACCAATCGACTAAAAGCAAAGAATAATTCCGAAGTTTAGATAAATGGCCTAAACAAATAGGTAGCATTTTAAATATTCCTGTTCTAGAATGTTTTATGTGCCTATCAATGTGCGACTAAACAAAAGAGCTCCCTGTTGTACAGAAAGCAATACAGATGAATTATATTTAGTTTCTGCACAAGTGGTACTAGCATAAGACTATTTTTGACACTAGAACCAGGAGGCAGAGTGTACACTTTGCACACTTGAAATACCCACATTTGAGAGATTGAGACAGAAGGATGAAGAATTCAGGGTTATGCTTGTGAGCACAGTGACCTTAAGTCCAGCTGTTGCTTCAAGATACATCTTTTCAAGACAATTAGAAACCTTACTTTCTGCTTACTAACTTACTGTGCAGTTGAAATGTTAGTTTTCATGTCTCTTTGTACAGGCCCTGCCTGGTTGCTCTACTCTGTCCACGAATATCACCTTTTTATATTTCCTCCAGTCATGAATATTGATGGCCACCCTCTCTGGCTGAGCTGGAAGACTGCGATGACCATTGGTTAATACTTATTTACTTTTCTGGATAAGTCTTACATTCATTTTTATGCTCCTTTGCAGGCTGTCTCTGGTCTTCTCTTGTTCATTCACCAACATCAGCTACAAATTACTTAGCTAGCTTGGACATAGTAAAGTGTCATAATGTGCAATATCCCTTTCAGTAAAATACACATCAAATCCAGGGACATCTAATTTTCTCATATATCTATATTTTCAGCACCAATTTGCTATTTAATCAAACATTCAATTTGTGCTAAAACAAAACAAAAACAAGCACAAAAACACTCTCTAATTTGCCCTTTATCTTGGTTAGGATTTTTTGTTTTTGTTTTTATTTGGTTTGGTTTGGTTTTTCTTGTCAACTTGGCACAACCTAGAGTCCCCTGAAAAGAAGGAACCTCAGTTGGAGACATGCTCAGATCACATTGTCTGATGGCATGTCTGTAGGGAATTGTTTCAACTGATGATTGGTGTGGAAGGGATCAGACTATGTGGGAGGTACCCTCCACAGGCAAGATGGCCTGAGATAAACAGGAAAGCGGGCTGAGCATGATTTTGGGAGTGAGACAATAAGCAACATTTCTCTATAGTTTCTACTCTACTTCCTATTCTAACTTCTATCTGTGATGGAATGTGACCTGGAAGCATAAGGTACAATAAGGAAACATAAGGTACAATAATTTTATTTCCCAAAGTTGCATTTTGGTCATGGTGTTCATCTGTTCACCCCAGCAATAGAAACACACTAGAACATCCTTCCTGCATTATCTTCAGCAGATCTTTTCCTACCTGATAAACTTCCAGGGCTTTGAAGAGGTGCATCCTTGTTCTGTTTAAGGCCCCAGTATCAACACCAAACAGAAGAGAAGCACCAGATAGGAGCTGAAGTCTTTTCATGTACTAATGAAATGCATTTTCAGAGCAAACTAATGCTACCTCCAGCTTCGATTGAGCTGTCTTCTCACAACATCTGTATTCTGATGGCAAAGCCATTGCAGAAAAGGATATACAATGATATGTATGGATTCTTAATTGAATGACATATACATGCTAAAAACTGAAGGTGAGCCTGCTTATAATCCCAAGTGATTACTGAGAGATAAAGATTTATAATCAATAAAAACTGTGTAATAACTGCATTGTATAAGTAAAGACAAGGATTTACAATTGTTAAATTGTCCTATGAGTGGAATATACATTGGATAGGAGGTATATCTAGAATGGCATTGAATAGAATCTTAAAAGCGTAGCATATAAGGAAGCGAGAGTAAAGCATAAATGAACGATATAGATCTCAATCTAGAAGAAAAATTCAGAAAAATAAAATGGATTCAGTAGGCCAAAATTATTTGGACTACATCAATATTTACTTAGCATCATAATATATAAATGGTTTAATCATATGTATACAGCTGAAACAGATAACATGTGGGCTAATAATCTTTTAAAATTCAAGCTTGATCTAAAGTTCCTTCTGGAGGCTTAGCTATTAAGACAATGTACTGCTCTTCCAGATGTTGCCAGTTTGATCCCCAGAACTTTTGTTAAGTGATTCACACTGGCTGTCACTCCTACTCCTGGTGCCTTCTTCTGGTCACATCAGCCAGCTGTAATTCACAAGTACTTACCTACACACAGACACACATGAACACATAAAGAATTTTTAAAAAAATGGATCTTGAAAGCTGCATTTGACCTAACATTTCCTTTTTTATAGTCACCTAACCATCATGTGTAAAGAGACTGTAACCTACTTTCTCAAACATCAACTGGATTCTCAGTCAATAACTTCTCAACTTCTATCAATAACTAGCATCTTTCAGGTTAAACCTAGCTTGAACCATAGGTCTATATGCTATATGTTCTCACATCTGCTCTCTCTCTCTCTCTCTCTCTCTCTCTCTCTCTCTCTCTCTCTCTCTCTCTCTTTCTCACACACACGCACACACACACATTTTCTCCATTTTTCTGAAATACAAATATAAGCTAGTTAAAATTTATAAAACTCAATTTATGGAGATTCTCTCATTTACAGACTGTAAAAATGAAATTCGTATCAGAGGTGACCTGAAGACTCAGAGAATTGACCACTGTGTTCTGGTAGTGTCCCTCTGTCTAAGCACTTTAGGGTCTCTTAGAATAGGGGCACGTTTAAAGGTATAGTAATTCCTCACATAGTACATTATACCTTTGGGACATTTGCTATGTTCTGAAATTACACAAGGATGAAGAATAATAGCTGGAAACTTCACAGATATTTCTGTGAAATGAGTGGATTTCAGAAAATCAGTAGTTAGCTGAATCAGAGATAGATGGAGCTTTATTAATAATGACTTGAAGTCAGCACCAGCTCAATTCATTCTAATTGGATTAAGGTGACCAGCCACTATCACTATCCCTGCCTCACAAAGAAAAGTAAATCACACTGTGGCGAGTTAAGGCTCAACAAAACTCATTAAATATTCCAGGACAAGAGCAAAGGAAAAGAACAAAGCCACCATGCTGCCTAGTTTTCTGTCAACTCAACACAAGTTAGAGTCATCGGAGAAGAGGGGTCCTCAAGTGAGAAATTGCCTGCAGAAGATTTGGCTGTAGCCAAACCTGTAGGACATTTTCTTAATCAGTGATCAAAGGAGATGTCCAGACCACAGTGAGCAGGAAAACCCCTCGGCTAGTGGCCCTGTGTTCTAAAAGATCATCAGACTGAGCAAGCCATGAGGAACAAGTCAGTAAGCACTCCATCCCCCTGGCCTCAGCATCAGCTCCTGCTTTCAGGTCCCTGTCCTGTTTGTGTTCCTATCCTGTCTTTTCTTGATGAAGGACAGTGCTATGGAAGCATAAGCCAAATAAGCTTCTCTGTGTCCCTTCGGTCTTGCCGTTTTATTACAGCAGTAGGAACTCTAAGTAGGAAACCACCTCTGATATGGGAAATGAAAAGAGAAGTTTAATTAAATAGGAAAAAGGAAACAGAAGAAAATAACTAGAAAGATGTCAAACTTAAGAGGAAGCTGATGGAAGAAAGAAAATTGGAATTATAGAATTAAATGGATGTTATCTCAGAACAAAAGAGGAAACAAAGCTGTGTGGGGCAGTGGATGATCATCTTTGGGAGCAACGGTGAAGCACAATAACAGACACACTGCCCTTGAATGTCTCCATTCCTCCTAATCTAGTAGAATCTTTCTTCACCTAGTAGGCTACAGGATCCTCTATCTCTAACATTTGCATGCTACCGTGTGTTCCTTAGAATAAAGTCAAGTGAAATCATGATTAACAAAGGAAAGGAAGGCCCAGCAAGTGACAGAGCTTGCAGCCAAGCCTGAGGACCTGGGTTCAGTCCTCGAGTCTGCAGGGTAGAAGGAGAGAGCAATTCTGACAAGTTGTCCTCAGATATACCGAGAGATTGAAGGTTTTCTTTTGCTACTATTTGAAAATAACAGAATATCTCATTTTTATAGAAAATGACACCTTCAGGTTTTTATAGCAAAGAATGCCTCCAGGATTTTAAACAGAAGCCAACTTATAATCCTTGTTATTTACGTGGGGCTTTCTTTGGATAGAGTGCTGTCTCTTCCATGCTGTACTTTGTCTCTTTTCTGTGCTGACTTTTCATTTTTGGCTATGAAGCTTTTTAGTGTGAAGACAGTGCTGTGGTCCTGTGTGTTTACTACTGCCCGTGTCTTTGTGATAGGTATTCCTCAAAAGAAGGCAAATGACTGACAGGTAGACAAGTCACTGCTTTATGTCTTAATCACAAGGGAAATGAAACTGAAAACTACAAAGAGGTACTCTATCGAAGGAATGAAAAAGTCACCAAAAAGGAAAAATGGGCTGGGGAATTGGCTCAGTAGTTAAAGTGCTTCTGTAAGAACATGAGGATCTGAGTTCCGATCCACAGAGCAGATGTAAATGTTGAGAAAGCATGAAGGCTCACCTGTAATTCAAGCCTCAGGGGATAAATAATCCCTAGACTAGGGACATCCAGTAAGCACTAGATTTGAATGAGAGGCCCTGCCTCAATAAACGAAGTGGAGAAAGAATAGAAGTTGGTTCCTATGATCCGCGCAAGTCGTCTCGCCGGCAAGAACACACGCGGACACCAGGATCCTTCTGCAGCAACCATTTATTGCATCTTCAAGAGGGAGACTCCAAGCCCTGAAAAGGCGCTGCTTAAATATACCCTGGAGCGGCATGTACTTTCTGATTGGCTGCTTACTCATAACGCATAACGCCCCGGGATAGGCTGTGACTTGGCGCTCTCTGGCCCTCAGCACATGCGCAGACTACTCGTTACAGGGAGAAGACACCGGATGTCAGCGCCATCTGCTGGCTATCACCGCTCACCGCGGCTCTCTACAGGTTCCCAACATTAACTTTGTATGTTTACATTGCACATTGAGAAAAAGTATGTTTATATAATGCAAATTAAATGGCTGCCTCTAAAAATGTGGAGTCGAGTGGAATAGCCTAAAGAAGGACCTTGACACTTTTAGCAAACATGTTGCTCTCAGTTTCTGGAAACCCTCCTGCTTAATAAATGATTATCTCAGGGCTAGGAGATCATTCAATGATTAAGAGTGCACGCTGTTGTTCTAGATGGCCCAAGTCTCTTCCCAGCATCCAAACTGGTGGGCCCCAAATCAGCTAAATTCCGGTTCTGGAGAATGAGATGCATTCCCTGGAATGAGGTGAGCATGCATGCATGCATGCATGCATGCATGCATGCACGCACTCGAGTGCACACACACACACACACACACACACACACAGAGACACACACACACACACTTGAGTGCACACACATACACGTGTACATACACATGTGCACACACACACACACTCACGCACATGCACACACATGTGAGCATACATACATACACCTGTAGTTGAAAATAAAATAAATCTTACAAAAAATATAACCACTTCTTCATCATTATAATGAATGTGGTTGGGAGAAGTCATGCGTTTCTGTCATTCAGCCTGGGAGCAGGTGAGACTGCACAGGCTCACTAGCGTTACACAGATTCTGCTCAGTGCTCAGGACAGAAATTCCCTGCTGCAAACAACTCCATAAACAACCACAGGTAATGGTGCTAATGGTCCCGTGACAGGGTGTAAATCCATAGCTAGTGCCTGTGCAGAGGCGTTCGCTTAAGCCTCATTAGTTCTTCCTAGCCCTCCTTCTTCTTGTCAACAAGAGGGATTTACTTTCAAATGGTACGGAATGTTTAGAGGTGCAGGATGAATAAATCATCCAAACCCTGTGTGGGTTTTGATAAATCTCCGTCTCTGTAGAACCAACGGGCATCCTGGGACTGTATTTCTCCTTTTGTTGCCTTGCCTTGACACAAGCCCTAAAATTTAAGACTAGAAACTTGAGTTTTTATTTTTATTTTAAAATGATATATCCTTACGCAGGGAGTCAATTTTCAATTGATTTATGAGAAAGGTTGTGTATTAGATGGCAATGGGGAATTTTCTGTCCACCAGAAATTTTTCATTCTGTTTTTATTTTTTTTTAAGCTTTTACCTTTAACTGATATGTATGCATTTATTTGTGGGGTCCATTATATATTTGTCTACATATGTAATGTTCGAAACATGGTAATTACCATTTTCCTCTCTTTTAGTATCGTTTCATTTCTGCTTCTCTGGACACACAGTTGTGTGATACATAGTGGATAGTCCTTCACTGTGTCCTAACTTTAGATTCCATTTAACTATCACAGGACTGTCTCGACCCATCAGCTGCCTGAGTGATGACATGGAGACCTTTTATTAGTTATGAAAGCTTGGCCTTAGCTGTCTTGATCCGAACTAGCTCCTGTAAGTTAAATTAACTTGTTTTTAATTAATCGACATTTGGCCACATGGCTCCCCAGGACTGGCACCTGTTTCTCCCTCTGCTTCTGGCTGAGGAGTCCCTTGGACCTGATTCTTTCCCAGAGTTCCTATCTCTGCTAGATGTCTTGCCTATCCTCTCCTACCTAGCTATTGGCTACTCAGCTCTTTATTAAACCAATCAGAAGGTGTCTTAGGCAGGTAAAGAAGGACAGAGACACACCTTCACACAGTGTATAAAAAGCTTAGCCCAACAACCTACTTCTACTCTCAAGTGATCAACTCTGTGAGCTCCCACAAACAAGTGAGATCATGGGACTCTCATCTTTATGCACTAGGCTTATTCATGTAATATGCAAACATCTTCCTAAATCGATGTTACTACAAGTGATGACTTTCACCCACTCTGTGGCTTGATATTCTTATACATTGCTATCCATATTAACATCAATTCAGACCCTCATCCCTCAGTGAACAGTTCTGTCAGTTCTATGTTTGGATTTACAAATGCTGAATTTTTTTTGTGTGTGTGTGATATTTCCCTTTTTCCTCCCCTTTAAGGAAACATTATGGTATTTGTTATAATGTCTGCAATAACCTAAACTGATTCAAACTCTGTGTAAGAGTTCACCTGCTCCCAGGATTCACTTCCCTTTTGATGACAACCATCCTAAGATGAAATGACACTTTGAGGTGGCTTGGTGTTGCATTCCATGATGCTTAGTGACGCTGAGTATTTGCAATGTGCTTGTTGGCCATTTGTGTGTCTTACGACAAACATCTATTCAAGTACTTTGTTCATTTGTTTTTAAATTGGAACATTGTTGTACTGTTGAAAGTTTCTACATTCCTTAAATGTTCAGGATTTTATGCCTCTACCTGGTATTTTTTCCCACTCTACGGTCTTGACAATTTCCTGTATGGTGGGAAAAATTCTTCTTTCATACTTTGTGTGTGCGTGCATGGAGTTCTGGGTTGGTTTCTGGTGCCTTTCTACATCTCCAGAAATTTTTGTTTATCCCAATGCGTTGAAGTGTTTCTGCTTTGTTTATTATAGTTTCATTGTTTCTGGGATCACATTTTAAAATCTTGATTTTTGTGATCATTTATGACTATGGTGGGAAATAGGATGCCTTTTGTACGTGCACATGGGAAGCAGATCATATGTTCAGGGCATTGTATATAAGTAGTTTTGAGGTCACAATTGAGAGTAGGTTTTGTTACAAGTGAGAGTCAAGTGGGCAGCAGTGATGGGGTTATCTGTGGGACTGTCCTGTGAGACTCTAGATTTTAGCAGGGGCTCTCATTCTTATCGAGGAAGGGTGCCAAGACTGAAGCACTTTGGGAACTTGGAAATTCATGTAAAAAGCATAAGTTCCTTCTCTGAAACAGAGCTATCCCACAAACTTTACCAATGCGTGTCTTTCTCCTTCCTTCCTTCTTTACTTCCTTCTTTCCTTCCTTCTTCACTTCCTTCCTTCCTTTCTTCCTTCCTTTCTTCCTTCTTTACTTCCTTCCTTCCCTCCTCCCTTTCTCCCTTCTTCCATTCCTCTCTCTCTAACTCTCTCTGTCTCTGTGTCTCTGTCTCTCTCTGTGTCTATTTCTCTCTCTCTCTCTCTCTCTCTCTCTCTCTCTCTCTCTCACACACACACACACACACATACACACACACTGTTGTTGTGAGACAGATTTTTTTTTTTTTTTGTTCATAGGGAAAGTTGGTCTGGAATTCATTATGCAATTCAGGATGTCTTCAGTTCAGGGTAAACCTCCCATCTCTTAGCCCTGAGTACTGAGGTTACAGACACATGTCATTATCCCTGCCTTGTATGTCTTTTATCTTTATTTCGAGAGAGAAATCCTGACTCCTTTGATATTTTGTTGAATAACCTCTCCGTTATGCTGGGGTTGTTTGTGACACAAGTCTGTACCTGAAAGATATTCCTTGGGCTATGTATATTCTTTTTCCTGCTCAGCTTCCAAAGATGTCACCTGCTTTGAACTGTCAATTGGGCTGACAGCCATCCAGTTACAATTCAAAGTTTAACCTCAACTACTGTTGCTTAAGATTTATGTAGAGCTGCATTGAGAGTCACAATATTTATGGGCCAGTTTCTGAATAATAGACAGAAAATGCATATTTCCAAATGCTTTACTAGCCATCCATAAATTAGCTCATAGTGTACCTTCAGCCAAAACCACAGCTTTGCCATCTCCCGGGACAGTAGCAATTATGGAATTGCCTTGTGGCATGAGGCCATGAGGTATGGGATAAAAATATCCTTAAAGCACGAGTTGCTTTTATGTTGCACATTTTTCCCTATGGTGGATTCCCTTGAGGAATTTCTCACTGAGCTGAATAGTGGAAAAGCTTGCCATGGCAGCTGAGTTACTCTCATTTCATATGCCCTGTAATTCGGATGCTTCTCTGCTTTCAACACAAATGTCTGAGACCATATCATTAGAGCAAGACTGAAAGCAGGAATAGCAGACATGGGCATTTCTATGCTAGAATTGAAGTTATTAAAATATTTATGGAAACACTTAAAGGTATTGTGCCATATCCCTAAGAGAGTATGGCACATATGGCATGTAAAAATTATTCAGAATCCAATTTCTCCAGTTTGGTAATCCAGCACTCTTAACATTAAAATATTTTGTAGATACCTTACATAATACATTTAAAGAACAAACCTCAAGTTATAATTAAAGTGCATAAACCATTTAAGAAGAAGGTGATATGTTATCAGTGATATAGGATTTTTCTTAAAATAACTCTTAATTTTGCAACATCAATGTAAACACTCACAGGAAGGATTGGTATAAAAAAGAACTGTTCAAATGTTTATATAAAATAGGTGTTGAAATAATGCTTATTTCAGCCTTTGCTAAGAGCCAAATGTGTGGCCTATTGTGAAGATTGCCCTTTGTATGGCCTTTCAAGCACAATTATTGCAGAGTTTGGATTCTTGAGCATACCACATAAAAATCTATTTTCTTAAATGGTAGAGACAGACCAACAAAACTGACATCTTACTATCCACTGTTTTGAATCCAAGAATTCACTTAGTTACTATGAAGAATATGGCTGTTTCTAATGCCTAGTGAAAGGTTATTAAATGGAAACATGAGCGTGAGAACAGTAATAGATTCAAAGCTACAGAAGGCAAAGAATAGAATTCTAACAAAAATTCAGAATCCAGTTGCTGCTAAACACGATATTAACAAAATCAAATGAAAATAAGCCAATACCTCTTGGCTCCTAAGGCCATACTATTCTGAGCAATCAACTCCAAAGGAAATTAAACAGGAAAAATAAATACTGCTACCTCATTACGAGGTCATACTCCTTCCCATTTTTAATTCTAAACGTCTTACAGATATATTTCCTCAGAACAGCAACTGGATACCAAAGTTTCTATGTTTTATATGACCCCAGAGATTTCATTCTAGGGTTAAAGGGGTTCCTGATTGAGCAGTGAGGTATGCACATAGGAAATCAATTGACTCTATGAAAGAGTGAGGTGCCTCGCCAAGAATTATATTCATGCAATAAAAATTGCCATGAAGAAGCAGATGTTATTACCAATCAGCTGGTGACAAAGCTTGAGTCAAACAGAAAATTTAAAAGGTAATTGCAAAGTCCATAAAAGTAAAAGCTCACTTTAAATAATGTTTCAGCTATGCAGCATAACAGTTTTACAATTTTGAACAACTATAAATATAAGACAGAAAATTTTTTTACCTGGACCATATACCTAAAGCACCTGATTTAGCTCTATCTGCTTTTAAATTTTTACATCCTTTTGATATGAATTAATTTTTATATAATCACAAGAAAGGAATGTTGTTGGTCATTTTTACCATTACAACAAGCCCATTTTTAAAAACAAAAACAAAAAAACCAAAATGCTGAATTTGTATTAATCATTTAAGTGTTATCTCTTCCAATTTAACATGTCAAAACTATGTTAAAACAATATTATAAATAGTAGCTGGAAAACTAAAAGGTTACTGAATATGAAGAAATCATGGGCATATACCATAGCTTGCCACATTTTATAGATGCCTAAAACTATTGGCTGGAGAGAGCACCTGATAAGAGCCTGTGCTCCAAAGGACCTGAGTTCAGTTGCCCTTGCCCAGGTCAGCTCTGTGAGCCACTGTGAGCACCTGCAGTTACTCCACACACCCGCACACAGCCACACATACACACAGTAAAAACTTATTAATATGGAGGCATGATTTAAAAGAGCACTAACATACAAGTTCTGACCTTGGCAGATCAAGAAGTCATTATTGAACATTTCACATAATAAATGAAAATGATACTAGAAGACATAAAATTTGGGAGCAGTAAAGGAAGAAAGGTGAATACTTGAGTAAAATTTAAGGCTGTTAATAAATAAACTTTGAAGTTATGGAACAGACATGAATTTTTGCTGTGCAAATTTTAAGAAGTAAAGGAATAATTTTTTAAAGTGTTCACAGGCTTTCCTGCCCATTACTCTGTATATGGTTTTGAAAACCATATATGGGCTTTATTACAGAATTTTCAAATGTACTTGGAGCCTGTTGATCCTCCTTTGATGCTTGGTCTCCCCTCTGCCCATCCCTTTTCTCCCCATGAAGCCTCTCCACTACATTAATAGAATGTTTATTCTGTTACCTTATTACTTCTTTTTTAAAATTTTTAAATTTTATTATTATATCTAAGTACACTGTAGCTGTCTTCAGACACACTACAAGAGGGCATCAGATCTCATTACAGATGGTTGTGAATTACCATGTGGTCACTGGGAATTGAATTCAAGACCTCCGAAAGAGTAGTCAGTGCTCTTAACCCCTGAGCCATCTCTCCAGCCCTATTATTTCTTATCATTTTCCCCATTAAGATTTCTTTGTCTTGCCTGGCAGTGGTGGTGCATGCCTTTAAGCCCAGCACTTAGGAGGCAAAGGCAGGTGGATTTCTGAGTTTGAGGCCAACCTGGTCTACAGAGTGAGTTCCAGGACACCCAGGACTATGCAGAGAAACATTGTCTCAAAAAACCAATAAACAAACAAACAAGCAAACAAATAAATACAAATAAATACATAATACATACATACATAAATTAAATTAAATTTTAAAAAAGATCTCTTTGTCTTGGCAACAGCCTGGGCTGTTTATGGATATCCATGGGACCCCTTTGCCAACAACTCAATTGGATATATCACAGTCCCTTTACTGAAAGCTTTGCTTGGTGACAAGAGATGGCCTGTTGGGACTGCATCTGTCCTATAATTAGGAGATGCCATTAGGATTATCTTCATATATATCAGGAAGCTACCACTGCACTGGAATTCCATACCATCCCTCAAATGGCCTTAATTCTAGCAACTTCTGATCTAAAGCCTGCTCCACAAGATGTAACCCATACCTGACAGTGTTTGGGTGACCAAAAACAAGAATAAGAGACTAGAGAGCTTAGAGACCTACACTGCAAAACCAAATACTACTGGTATTAAAAAAAGTAGTGATAAAATGACTCCTTATAATATTCTGCTATACTCATAGATCAGTGCCTTACTCAGCCATCACCAGAGAAGCTTCCTCCTGCCGCACATGAGAACAAGTACAGAGACCCACAGCCGGACATTATGGAGAGAGTGATAGAGACTTTGGAGTACATAGTTTCAAATAAATGTCTCCATCAAATCCCTACCCTCAGAACTCAGGGAATGCTGTGGAAGAGGAGGCAGAAAGAGTGTAAGGACTAGATTGGATGGAGGACACCAAAAAAACAAGGCCGTCTAATCAACATGATCAAAACTATAAACTCAGAGACTGAAGCAACAAGCCCAGGACCCACAAGGGTCTGCCCCAGGTCCTCTGGATCTATATCATGGCTTCCAGTTCAGTGTCTGTTCTTATGGGACTCCTGAGAGTGTGAATGAGTAGGCCTCTGTTTCTTGTGGTTTCTTCTGGGCTCCTCTCCTTCTGTTGGGCTGCTTTGTCCAACTTCAGTATGATGGATTTTTTTTTGGTTTATTTTTATTGTATCTTATTTCTTTTTGTTTTGTTGTTATCTCTTAAGCTTGTTCTTTTTTAATGAGGGACAGAAAGAGAATGGATCCAGATGAGAGAGAAGGTGGGGAGGAACTGGGAAGAAGAGAGGGAAGGGAAGCTATAATTAGTCTATTTTCAAAAAACAGATAGAAAAGAAAAGAAAAATATAAAGGCAAGAAATGAAAAGGAACAGAGGAAGAGAGGGGAAGGGGGAGGGGTAAGTGGAGAGGGAGAGGGAAAGGGGAGAGAGGAAAGGAGGGAAAGAGGGAAAGAGGGAGAGAGAGAGAGAGCATGTTTTAGGTCATGAGATTATTTTTCTTCACATGTAATCAGTATTTAAATTAAAGTTTGCATTAAAACTTTAGATAAGTTGTTACCTACAGGAACCCACATGGGATGGAAAGTTATAGATGATCATGAAAAGTGGTATTGATGAAACAGAGTTAGTAAAGATGACAGATAGATCTGAGATGTCAGTTTCCCTAACAGCATTAAAGTTGGGTTGTCTAAAGAAAACACTACTAGCTTTAAATACTTAAATACTGTTAAAAACAAGTATTTGTTCAATATTTTCTCCCAGTACTTTTTTTAAAATTAGCAAAATAGCATACTAAGTACATAAACTTCAATTATGCATAATAAAATAAGACAAGATCACTCTTAAACATTTATTTAAAATTATGAGCTTCTGAGCTGGTGAGATGGGCCAGTAGGTAAAGGCATTTGATGCCAAGATTGGTGAGCTGGGTTCAATCCTCAGGACACACAATGAGGAAGGA
>JADRCD010162550.1:0-19795 GCA_019843815.1 Montemys delectorum
CCTGTCCTCCATAAGCCCCTACTTTAACTGGAGGGCCACAATGTTTTTTGGGGTCTCCTGGGATTAGTGTCAATTCAGAACCAGTGTCCAATAGACCCCGGAAAGTCTGATTATTTCCTTTCCCCCAGTGTACAGTTACTCTTGTAAAAGGCCGTAGGTCCCTCTGGGGAAGAACTGGAGAAAGATTAACAGCAAAACTTTTAGGTATCTTATCAAGATCCTCCCTCAGAGGAACCTGGCCACCCCTTCATTCAAGGGGTTCTGGATCTGCAAACTGGCTCAAGTCTGGAAATTGATTCACTGGCCGAGACTGCCTTTTGCCACGACCCACTGTAGCCCTTCTTTCCTTTGTTTGAGAATTTTTCTGCTTATACAGCTCAAACAGATATGCAGTGGGCTTCCTATCTATTTCGTGCCTGGAAACACCATGATTGATTAGCCAGGACCAAAGGTCCAAACGAGTCATGCCATTATAAATTTCACCTCTCCTATGCTGACCATTGCGGGTTATATCATTATAAATATTGTTTTGTCTACGCTGTCCATTATAATAACTATGATCACCTTGTCTCTGGCGATTCAATGCTGCCACCTGGCCCTTGTTACCTCGGGGCCCAGTTAAACCTATTGAATTTAATTCATCTAATTGAGCAGCAGCATCTCCAACCCTAAGGTCTGGCACAAGGAAAAGAGAAAAAACAAAACCCTTCAAATGTGCTGGTGCCTTTCTCACCAGTTTGCGTCTTATAGGACTGGTGAAGGGCATATCTTCTGGACCTTCCCATTGTGGGGAATTAGGTTTTATACAACGTATCCACTCTAGCATTGCAATTTCCCTAAGCCTTAAAATCCCTTCATCAACACTAAACCAAGGGATATCAGGTACCTCTAACTCCTTTTCAGTAGGCCATCTTTTGATAAATGCTTCAGCCAACCATTCAAACAAACTTCTGACACCTTCTTTAACTGTACGAGCTTCCATATTAAACCTAGAATCTACACTCAGAGGGCCCATGTCAATAAATTCAGCCTGCTCTAGTTTTATGTTCCTTCCACCCTTATCCCACACCCTTAAAATCCACTCCCACACATATTCCCCAGACTTCTGCTTGAATGAATTAGCAAGCTCATTAAGCTCCTTAGTAGTATATCGAATTTCCTCACGGACTACACTTTCTACCTCCCCTTTAGGGGCTTGTTTTGCCTTGAGTCTGGTTATAGGTCTAGAAGAAACTGTTGGTGGACCTTGAGAAACATCAATATTGTCTAGTCTGGCATTTTCTTCAGTGAAAGTCACTGCTGTCTTATCAGACTCTGGGGAATTAACTTCCTCGTATGGGAAAGGCATTAATTCAAGGGGTGGGGCTGAGGGTACTACTTCCTCAGGTGGGGCAAACACTTGAGAATCTGAAGGTTCAAAATTCTCAGCTTCAATGGGGTCTTCCCACACGTCCCCATCCCAAGTTACAGGATCCCATTCTTTGCCAACTAATGCCCTTACTTTAACCACTGACACCCTCTCAGGCCGAGACTTGAATTTTCGCTGTAATTCAGCCAATCTTATAATGAGAGCTTCAGTTTGATTTTCTGCAGCTTGAACTCTCTGGCTGCTGGAGAGAAGACTATCTTCAAGGACACACTTAGCAACTTTTAGATCCTTTACTTTTATCTGGAGCCTTTCGATTTTATCACACAACTCCTTATTTTCCTTCATCATTTTTTCTTGAAATTCCTTATTTTCCTTCATCATTTTTTCTTGAGATGCTAAGAGCAACCAACCAACAAAATCATTTTCCGATTTCTTCCCCATCTTGTGGAAAGCTTTGTACACCGAATCCCCTAATTCATCAGGATAATCAAGGGCATTAGCTTCTTTGAGCTTGGAATATAGTTGTGACCACGAGTCTCCAGTATTCTCTGAGCGCCCAGGAGGGTGAGAATTTGGAGAGGTTTCAGTAGTTGATGGAGCTGATGGATCCTCAAGCCACCTCCAGAATTTTAAAAGATTCATCCTTATACTTCTGCTCCTCTAGAACCACTCCGGGTACCAATATGTCTTAGTTAGGGTTCTTCTAGAGTCACAGAACTTAGTCTCTATGTAGTAAAGGGATTTATTGATGACTTACAGTTTGTAGTCTAACTCCCAACAATCAACTCCCAACAACAGTCGCGGCAGCAGCTGTGAATGGAAGTCCAAGGATCCAGCAATTGCTCAGTCCCACAAGGCAAGCAGGCGAAGCAGAGAGAGAGCTTTCCTTCTTTCAATGTCCTTATATATGTCTCCAGCAAAAAGTGTGGCCCAGGTTAAAGGTGTGTGCCACCACACCTTTAACCCCGGATGACCTTGAACTCAGAGCTTTCTATGTTAATCCTATGGGATTCGTAGCCACTATTCCTCAAGGTCTCCATGCCAAGATTCAGGTCAGAAACTTGTATCTCTCAGCCTCCAGATTAGGGCCACAGGTGAGCCTTCTAATTCTGGATTGTAATTCATTTCAGATGTAGTCAAGTTGACAACCAGGAATAGCCACTACAACTACTAATCAAATTAACAGACCTATTCTTATCCTGCACCAGACTAGTAGTCAAATATGTTCTGTCATTTGTTGAATAAAAACCTTGGACTAAGTTTTGTTTTTATTATATTTGCAAGGTCTGTATACCAATTTAAAAGTGAAAAACAATCTATGAATTTAACTTAATGAGAATTGATTATTTGTGATAACCTTAGTCTCTAATTGTAATCATATAGACATAATTTGTGTCTTACATAACAACCTCAAATCATCGTAATTTATGGGAGAAAACTTTGGACTGTAGGTGTTAGATTTAGAAATATCTTTCTGTTACTGCTGTTACACGAAACCATGCCCACAAATATTATGGAATATTGTTGTGCTATTAAACTTGTTTATCTTAATCTTACAAAATGGCAGTTAATTTGTAATTCTATGCATTCACTTTAGTTAATCTTATAACACTCTGATTCTTATTTTCTTTTCTGTCATCCTGAAATGATTATAAAAAATAATCCACATTTCTATTTTTCAATATTAAACATTGTTGTTTCATTTTGGTAACTGGAACACTCTATATAGTTTAGAGTGGCTTGAACTTGTGAATATTCTACCTCAATCTGCTTGATTTGAGGATTTTGGTTGTATACTATAACATATGACACTCATTTTAAATATTAAAAGCTTATATTGTTGAATAGTTCTACAGGTACAGGAAAGGTGTTACCTTCTATGTAAAAGGTCTGAGTGTTATAAATCAGGACAATATAAAAACACAACATGAATCCTTCTTTGTAGAAAGCATGTGAAAGCTCAAATTGATATTAGAGACTGGGTTTTGGCTTAAGTTGCTAAAGTATGTTTTGTACACTAGTGAAAGATTAGATTCAGAATTCCTTAGAAAAATAAAACAAGGAAGTGTACTGCTGTGACTCAGTCAATGAGAAGTCAGCTATAAGAGAATCTCCAGAGTTTGCTGGCAAGCCAGTCTATCCAGTCTTTGGACTTCAGGCTCAATGAAAGACAGACCACATCTCAAAAAGTGTGGAGACTGATAAAGGAACATGACATGAATCCTTGGCAAGCCCATGAACACAGAATGTATCTCTCAGCTGCACCCATACACAAGCATCCATCTTTTGCATGCATACACTCTAAATAGACAGACACATAAAAAGCACATGTCAAATGATGTGCTTTCCTGAGCAGAGGATGGCTTTATCTTGACATCAGTGGGAGGGAAAGCTTGATGCCCCAGTGTAGGGGGGTGCTAGAGGGTTGAGGTGGGAGTGGATGAGTGGGTTGAGGAGCACCCTAATAGAGGCAAAAGGGAGAGGGAGGATGGAATGATGGGTTTGTGGAGGAGTAACTGGGAAGTGTGATATCATCTGAAATGTAAACAAATAAAATAATTAATAAAAACCAGTCCCAAAGTTACAAAAAGGAACAAAAGTCTAAGGAAAAAAATCGATTCAAAATGAACATTTTTATTGAATTTTCTATTTGTTATGAATATGATATAATTAAATAATGTTTACAAGAAGGCTCTAATTTTCTGTTTTATATTTGGGAAAATATTTCATATTTCAGAAGAAATATGTTGAATTTATTTTGAACAATTATTTTGAATGTATAACCCTTCAAGAGAGAATTTCTGTTCTCATAATCACAAATAAATCAAAGCCAAAATTAATCTTCTAATTTCATATTGTAGTCATATATGTGTGTTTAGTTTTCTCTGTACACTCATAAATACAAATAAGTAACAGTTAACAGTAATGTGTGCAATATGTGTATTTATATCTAATACTAGAAAAAGTGAGAGTGTAGATTAGTATCATCCAGATGTAGGTTTTCTGGTGAATCTAGAGAGAGGAAGTTTTATTTTTATGACATGATGTTCTCAGACTTCAGAAATTCTTTACACAATTAAGTGATTTCTCCCATTTTATATCTTATAATATGGAATAAAAACATGTAAACCATATATTTTCAGAATTAATAGTTTTATTTTTTGTTTCATTCACATTCCATATTTAATTAGAATCAATGTCTTTTAGTGTGTCACATTGCAGCTAACAAACCAAGTCTTCAGTATTAGGATTCATACACAAATATCTTCAGTTCCAAGATAATGGTATACTGTTCAGTGTACCCCCTTTATCACTACCTTCTTTTCTTTATTATGAACCATATTATAAAGTAAGGACAAATACTGCATATGTACAAGCTCTTGGCATCATCTCTTTGATAAGAGATGAAGAGTAAGCATTTTTATAAGTCAATTCATCTGTACAGAAAATAATTGGAGTGAGGAAAGAGTACACACCAGCTGGTTACAAACTGATATAAATTTTTTCAAAATATGATGTTCAGAACAAGCACATGTGTAGCCTAAGATGACTAAATATGTATAATCAGTAATGGGAAGAAACAATAGAAATCAGTTCACCGTGACTTTAAAAATATTGAAGAGGCCTGAAGACTACAAATCGTCTCCATGAGGATTAGGTCATGGTGACTCAGAGTCAGTGTGAGCTGCAGTGCTCACAACAGCATTGCCGTTATAAATAGATTATGTCTTATTAGAAAAATATTCGTGGTACAAGGCTACTGAAACCAAGCTCTGTTCAAGAAAGAGCAAAGCACTCTAGAGCAAACGCACAGAAGAGACTGAGTTCTAAAACTATCTCTGGAATCTCATTCTATTTTGCAGAGGAATCCTTAGATTGTGTCTGTTTTAAAGACTTGATAGTATGCTATTGAGAACAAAGGTGCAAATGTAAGTGGAAATTAGATTATTCTTCTTGAATTAACAGGATAGGTACATGTTTAGAGAGGTCTTATTTAATGATTGTGGCAGCTTCAGGCATTTTAAAAGACATAATCCTCTGTACTTGTAACATTTCAGTTTAAACATTACATTGAATTTTGCTCAAATATTTGAGATAGGCAGTATTATAATATTCTTAATGTTCAACATAAGGTCTAATAATTACTCTCTAAAATTTAAAGGCATTTTACCCATTTCATGCTCATTTGTAACAGGTGATACAAACTAAATGGAATTATAGAAATGTATTTTTGACCATCAATCTTAGATACCTCTATTTTTCTAGTCTATAATAACTATTATGCCATTGTTTATGTCTAATGATTAGGACCAGTGAACATGTTTAATGTTTAAATTGGATGTTTTCTTTATTTATATTTCAACTGTTATCCACTTTCCTGCTTTCCCCGCTCCTGGAAACCCACTACATCATCTCCCCTCCACCTGCTTCTATGTGGGTGTTCCTAAACCTACCCACCCACTCCTGCCTCCCCATCCTCGAATTCCCCTATACTGGGGCACCTATCTGGCCTTCATAAGACCAAGGACCTCTCCTCCCATAGATGTCCAACAAGGGCATCCTCTGCTACATATGTGGCTGGAGCCATAGGCCCCTCCATGTGTACTCCTTGGTTGGTGGCTTAGTCCATGGGAGCTCTGGGGGAGGGGAGAGGGGTCTGGTTGGTTGATATTGTTGTTTTTCTTTTGGGGTTGCAAATCTCTTCAGATCCTTCAGTCCTTTCTCTAACTCCTCCAATGAGGACCCTGCACTCAGTCCAATGGTTGGCTGCAAGCATCCACCTTTGTATTTGTCACACTTTGAAAGAGCCTCTCAGGAGAGAGCTATATCAGGCTCCTGTCAGTAAGCACATTTTGCATCCAAAACAGTGTCTGTGTTTGGTGTCTGTATACAGCTTGGATCCTCAGTTGGGACAGTCTCTGGATGGCCTTTACTTCAGTCTCTGCCCCACACTTTGTCTCTGTATTTGCTCCAGTATTTTGTTTCCCTTTCTAAGAAAGACTGAAGCACCCACACTTTGGTCTTCCTTCTTCTTGAGCTTCATGTGGTCTTTGAATTGTATCTTGGGTATTTGGAGCTTTTGGGCTAATATCCACTTGCCAGTACATACCTTGTGTGTTCTTTTGTAGTTGGGTTACCTCATTCAGGATGATATTTTCTAGTTCCAGAACATGTTTTTAAAACTTTCATACTGTGAAAATATCTTGAATGAGTGGAATTCACACTGTCCTAATTCAAATATGTATATATATATATGCATAGTAGTATTATACATAGTATATATAATTTGCTGAATATAAAAGATTTGTATTATATAAAATAATAAATGAGAATTGAATCCTAAAATAGACCTTTCCCCCAACCCCCAGAGGAAAGGGTATAACATTATACATGGAAAAGCATGTGCTTTGTTTGAAAGTGATTTATGTTGGTACAGAAGAGAGGAGCACTAAAGACTTTCAATACAGTCAATTTCTTTTACGATTTATAAAATAATGAGAACAACATGGTGTACTATACATTAAGAAAATTATGTAGGACTAAAAACTGTAGCCAATGACACTAGTTGTAAACTATGGACTTTTTCTTGAAAGCTTAACATATGCCACATTGATTCTGTGTTTATAATATGTTAGACTGTGAAAAGAATGGGAGACTTGATACATAGGAACTAAATACATTCTGCCCATCATAAAGTAAATATAAGTTACCTAGAAAATGAAGCTACTTATTAAGTATAAAAAAGTATTCAAGCCTTTTTACTGGAACATGGTTACTTGTTCTATAATTTATATGAACACCACAGGCTTGAAGTGAAAGGATTTACTTCTATAGAAAATTACTTTTACACATATCTTATGTGTATTGAGTATTCTCAAATTTCTGCAAAAGTCCTTCTTTAGGAAATAGCACAATAATGCATAACTCAGTATGTGACCTTATAGAAAGAAACTTCACTTGGACTATGTAAATGTGCTCTTTCTCAAATATCCCCAAGCAAAAGTAATAAAAAAGCTTACCTTGAAAATTGATTTTTGCATTTTCAATAAATACATTCAGGATGTTAAAACACACACACACACACACACACACACACACACACACCAAAAAAAAAACTCAGCCAATCAAACAAACAAAAAAATTTATCTAGTAGATAGGAAATAAAGATCTGCATATTACATATCAGGTTTAGCATTCAAAGATTGTGACAAAGTTAAAAGCATGTGAGACAGCAATTTTGATAGAAGAATACATGAAGTGAATATTCCATATTTGTCTTGCATTCATTATTCTTCTTGATATTTAGTCTTGATTGGAACAAGTACTCAGGAATAGAGACTCACTGTGAACAACCCATATTCAGGTGTAACATACCTCCAGAGCTTTCTGAGCTCGCTCACACTTTGTTACTCTTTTTGTCAAGTGGCTGACATTAGCTCTATTTCAGTTCTATTGTAACATTCAGCATTAATTTAGACACTTAAGAAAGAACATTTGGTTTTTGAACATCTAAGGAGTAATTAATTTTCTTTGTAAAATCAGGTGGTGATACTCTAATTGTTTTACTAAGTTCATCTCAATCCCAGATTCAAAAACCGTATATTTAGAACTCACATTTCTGCTATTATTTTAAAATTAAGGTTAACTCTTCAGTTTAAACTTAAAGTCAAACCTAGGATTTACTTATATACTTTAATAAATACCAAGAAAAGAACTGTATTTGTAAATCCAGAAAAGAAAATATTGATATAATTTTTCTCAGGTAAAACTCTGGGAGTTCAGAAAACATATATTTTACCTTCCTTTGTTTCATTTATGAAAAGTAAAAATTTATCCTTATAAATAAATATGCTGATGTGATTGTATATCTAAATACCTGGTGATTCATTGTTCACTTCCTTCTGTCCCAGTGACTGTTGTCTTTTTATTTTGCTATTCACTTACACTGGTCTGAGTGAGGCCTAAACTGACTATTGTGAATGATTTACAAAATACTTAAGTAATTATCAAATTACTTCCATGATTTTGTTGTTCCAGTGACTCACTAGTCCAGTTGTGTGACTAGTGATTTGATTTATAGTCTCTAAAGACCAAGTCAGCATAAATTTAGGGATTTGAGAGTAGTCACCCAAGGCTCAATTCCTAGGAAAGAAATATTCACCCATGTGAATAACTGTGGTGTTTTGAACAACAGTAATGCCCTAGTTGTTATTTTTGAATTCTTGGTCATTAGGCAGTGGCCCTACTTGACAGGAATTTATACATATGGCCTTGTTGGAGTAGGTGTGGAATTTTTTTGGAGGAAGTGTCACTTAGGATAGTGGGGCAGACTTTAAGGTTTCAAAGGCTTAAGCCACACACAATATCTTCTTGCTGCCTGCAGATCCAGATGTAAAACTATCAGCTACATCTCCAGCACCATGTCTGCCTGCATGTTACTATGTTTCTAGCCATATGGATAATGGACTAAAACTTTGAAACTGTAAGAAAGCCTCAATTAAATGCTTTGTTTTATAAGGGTTGCCATGGTCATGGTGTCTTGTCACAGCAATAGAACACTGACCAAGGCAATTACTTACAAAGGAACTTTGTAGAGGAATTTCAGTTCAGGACCAGGCAAGAGATCATACTGAGAGGCAATAGGAGGTGGGGGGGTGCTGAAAAAATTCTTGGAGGGAGGATCAGGAAGGGCAGCAAAATTTAGAAGGAAAATAAATAAAACAATCTTAAAAAGAAATATGATTTTTCTACAATAAAATCAAAATTAATAATAATAATAATAATAATAATAATAATAATAAAGAGTAGTGGAGAATGAGTGATGTGAGGGTAGTTCAGTTGACAACTGTATTTCATGGTTGTATAGCTGTGAGTCAATGCAGCAAGAACAGTACAGTGGAAGAATGTTCATTCAAGAGTTTGTAGAATTTACTGTAGGTCAGCAGAGGCAGTTGAAACCAGAGAATGAAAAAGGAGCAAGAAGACTGGGGGAAAATGCCAAAGTTAGTTTGAGGCCAAGCAGATTAATTCAGTAAGAAGTAGAGAGAAGCCAGATTGAATCATGCAGCTTACAGAGGTATTTGAGTCAGAACCAGGCATCCAGAGTTCAGAAAGAACTAGAAAGAGTGAATTTATTCAGCAACAAATCTTTGAGATAACTATATAACATAAATAAATGTTACATTTATAATATTGGTCCCATTGATTGAACTCAGTTCATAATGTAAACTTGGCTGCAAGCAACTTACCTGATGATCCTTCTTCTTGGTAAAAATCCCTTCTTTTTTATTCATTCAGTAATCTTTGTATTCTGTAACCATTGTTTTATTCATTTATATTTTTACAGTATTGAATTTCTCTTTGCCCATTGCTCCCCTGTTTCTCACCATTGAGCATAATTTTTATTGTATTTTATGCTTTCTTTTGCATAGGTGTATGTGTGTGCTGTTGTTGTTGTTGTTGTTGTTGTTGTTGTTGTTGTTCTTACTGTTGATGTGCATGCATATGCTCATGTGGAGGCCAGAGTTCAACTTCAGTTTCCACCCCCCCCCGACACACACACATTTCTATATCTCTCTCCTTTCACCTAGAGAACACTGATTTGACTACATGAAACCACAATGATCCAGTCTCCATGCCTCCAGCACAGCCATTGAAAACACATTGTAGCTCATGGTTTTTATGTGGGCATTGTAGATAACACTCAGGGTCTCAAAGTTGTGCAGTATGAACTTTATCACTTGAGAAATCTACCCAAATAAACGTTTAAATTTATTTTAATACACACTTGCTTAAGAGTCATAATTATTTTGTCTTATTGTTATATGCATTTGACTTATTAAATCTCAAAATCCAAGCTGAAAGAACATGAAGAACACATCATACAAACAATCCACATTGTGTGAATTCACATTCCATGTAGAAGAAGGCTTCTACCCAACATCTTGGTTTTGGTGTCTTTTGCCACTTAACAGATGATTTAACCTGATTGAATAAGTTTTGACTGAGTATTCATTACAGAATAATAAAACACAGCATTTCAAAAACAACAAGTTTTACAGGTCTGTGGGATTTATAACTAATAAATGTATTTTCTCAAACTTGGTGTCTATGACTCTCTGATGGAGGTTGAAAAGTTGTTCTTCTTCCCGCCTTTCTTTTCCCTGAGGACTGTCATTTCTGTGTGTGGCTATGATTGTTCTAGCCTCCTTGGTTTACAAATACATCAGTAGGATTGGATTACAGCACATCTTAATGGATCCAGTTAACACATTTTTTTTCCAGTGGAATATCCTATTTTTGTATGCAGTCTCCTAATAGAATAGTAATGATTAGGACTTTATATTATAATTTGAGAGGGCACAGTTCATCTCCAGATACAGATAAATATATTTCCACTTGTGTGTAAAGATCGAGAGACCCAAATAATACTATAGAAATATTTTAAACTCCCTTGAAATTTTATTCTATAGTTCTTATAATAGAATTCTAACAGAAAATAATATATGTGACTGGGGAATGGTGAATACATAATGTATAATAATGTGCAGGGGGGTTCTTCATGTATTTTGGACTCTGAACAATTAGGTGGAAAATGACAAAGTCTCTAAAATGCTTCCATACTAATTATTCTATAAATATTAGCAATCACTATATATCTTAAAATGAATTACTTTATATTTAAGTATACCTATTTTATTGTGTGCCAATAAATATTTAGTAAAATTTCTCTTATATAAAAATCAGATGGGAATAGGGACATCAAAAGACTAAACTAGAAATATTTGTATACTGTAGAGAAAGTTTTAAATACAGGGTTTCCAAATAGTCTGCCATAGACAGAACTGATTAAAATAAATAAAATTTACTACATTATTAGGTAGAAAATATGCTTCATATTTCTGAAAATAAAATTCTTGAGCCTATGTTTTACAATCATAAGAAATAAATTAAATTTTGATATGATTTAGCTGTGTGTACTTGTCATAAAATGCATTTTAATCTTAGATTGAAAAGAAAATGTACAAGGCTTATATTTAACCAAGATGTGGTTGAAAAAGAGATTTGTGATAAACCTAAGAGCTTAGACATTATACGTTAAAAAGCCTTCATGGCAATGTTCTGACCTTGTGATATTCTGGTGGGCAAATACATTTGCTACTTGATTTCCTAAACTGAAAGTGTATCCTTAACAGAATAGTACATTATATCCAGCATCTGATAAGCCATAGTCTATTAGTTTATTGAAATGTTGATCCACCTGTCTGTTGTAGTTACTCTCTCCCCACAAATCTAAGGCGAAGAGTTTATTGTACAGCAAATTTTAAAGGATTTACTTTTTTTTAAAGTCCTTCAAAGATTTAGAGCATGTCAAGTGTGCCTCTCCACAGTTTCCTGGTCACAAGTCACTTTTAAAGCAACAAAACCTATTGAAAGCCAATCTGATAGGAATGCCATGCTGGAGAAATCCTCAGGGGAAGTTATTCACATAGCACAGCCAAAGAACTTTCTGCCAGAGAGGTGTCATAGATAAAGAATCCCTAGAGGACATCGAGAGGAAGGAAAGTCACTATTTATCACTAGCAGGCAGTCTCATTTTGCCTGACCGCTTAAAATATTTAACAATTGTCTGTGATTTTATAGTGAAATGTATAATTTCAGGACTGAATTTTTGTGTATGTTTTATCAGCATACATATTTTAGATCCTTAAATTTTTCCAGAGTCATGTTTAAAGTTTGTTCCTGGTTCCAGAAATCACCTTTTCTTGTGAAATCAATTTCATCAGACGTCAAGGGAAGAGAAAAATCAGTAAGGAAGGAATCAATGACTGGCAAAGAAATAGCAGAAAACATATCATTTTGTAAGTAAGCTTGGATATGATGAGCTATCATGTATTCAATGCAGTGGTAGATCACATGCAAAGGGCAAAAATATGAGTTTAATTAGATGTGTCAAAATTGAAAACACAGCACAAAACATGAAATGAAATTTTATGTGTAGCATTACCTTTTTTAACCTTCTCAATCAGAACCATTATCATTGACAACAAAAACTACATATTGATCATATTTTCCCATAATTAATTATTTTTTTCTTGCATGATTCACATCAAAATAACTTTTCAAGATTAAGTATGGACAATGTAAACCTGAAAAAAAGTCATATATCTATCAATGAATCTTCTCCATACAAGGTAATTTTATAGAGAGGTATTATATAGAGAACCACCAGTTCTCTAACTGTAGTACATATGGTGATTAAACTACATAATATAAATCTGTTTTACTGTCATTTTTACCTTTGTGATTATTTAAATTTTTGGTAAAATACCATTTTTTTTTTACATCTTTCTACAATGTATTTGGCTAACCATCTTAATTGGAGTATGAAGAACATAATTGAATATTTCTTTTCTAAATCAAGGCTTCCTATGACCATCAATTAGCATATGCTGGGAAGACAGGCATGCCATAAAGGATTATTAAGAGGTGAGGCCTCCTTGTCTGATGCTGAATGCTGCCAGATGGCTTTCTAATTACTTACACTGCTGCATCTGGACTCCACATCCTCCTCCCTATCTTATATCCAGATTTGCGGTTAACAGTCTATACTCATTAATTTTCACATTTATCTGACCTACTGTCTTTTAGTCTGAGAAAATATAATGCCAATAGAGATTGCATTTTTAAATTTAATTATTCCAGTGAATACAGATGTTTTCCTTTACTGCCATATAATGACTAAGTTGTTATTTAAATAAATAAACAGATATGTGTTTGCTTTGCAACTTTATTGTGAACTACAAAATTCTATGTTGATGTTTCTGAAGTTAATTTTGAGAACTAAGACATCACTGCATTCTCTGCATATGTTCACACATCCTAACTCATTAGTAGTCAGTATAACAAAAACTACTATAGGACAGATGTTCAATGTATATATGTGTATATATATAACATATTAATATATATTAATTAATTATATTAATTATGTTATACATTATATTAATACATAATATAATATATTGAAAGCTCTTAATAGCTATTGCTGTGCCCATTTCATGAACCCAAAAAAATTCCGAAGAGCCAATTCTCATGCAATTGCACTACTGTTTTCAAGCTTGAGCTTAGGCCACACCACCATCTCTGATGTAAGAGGATAGGAGGGTAATGCCCTGATCTTAGTTTCAAGCAATCATTTTATAGAGGTAAGCAAATAAGCAAGGAGGTTTCTAGCCTGACAAACATCTGATTGGGGAACTATTATGAAATTTTGTTGTCCTTTAAAACAACTGGCTCTTACTAGGAGCCAAATCATGAACTTAACTTTTTATATAAATATTCTACATTTTAAAACATAGTTTTTAAAATATAAAAATTAGTATTTGATTTTATTATATACTAACTTCATATCCATAAGTCTGAAGAAATTAACAAAAATATGCTAACTATACAAAACTCAATCAAATATATTCACAATCTATAACTGTCCAAAAACTATGTATGTCTTATAAAACTGGATTTACTAATGTCATGTGATGAATTAATAATAGTATAAGATATAATAATTTTTATACATCCCCAAAATTATTTTACACTATAAAACCAAACATATTCACAAAAGCCTTACTACTACCCAATCAATGTTAGGTGAGTTCAAGCAATAGTTCAACAAAAAATATATAATTGTTAACAGATTAATTAAAACAAAATAAATGTTCATTATGACAAAAAAACCCGTAGTTAGTTTGTTCTTTGGTAGTGTATGTTTGTATTAGTAGCATAAAACAATTATATTTTCCTCATGAAACTGAAATACATATATATATATTTATATTTATTATTTGTGTATATACATGTAAATATATGTATATACATAACTATTTAATGTTTAACTTTTATATAATATAGTTTGAAAGTTAATCTAATCTGTACCTTCTACTCAGGAATTCGACCATGGCTTTCTTTACTGACAGATAAAGAATCAATTTGGGAATAGGATCTTAGCATGAAAACTACCCCTATAAGGTGGTACTGTGAATGAGTATTTAGCCAATACCAAATACATGATCTGTTTATTTCACATCATTGAAAAACTGGCTGGGTCTAATCCACGAAGCTGAAAGCGATTAATAATAGCTCAGATGGGCAAAATTTGAACAGGTATTTCTCAAATGGCTAGCAAATAAATACTTTAAAAATTAAGAATCAGAAGTCATCAAGGAAAAGAAAAGTGCCTACTTATTCTATCTCACCCTAATGTACATGGCTAATGATATCATATCAGACCATGGAAAGATTTCCCAGGATCATGAATCTTTAAGGTTAATACAGTGGAAAAGGTCATTCTGCCAAAAGCAGATTGAAGGTAATCGCCATCAAACTTCCAACAAAATTATTTTCAGAACCTGAAATGAAAATATTTAGCTACATATGAAAACATGAAAATTCTACTATGGTTGAAAAAATATTGAATAATAAAAGGTATCTCTTGGATACCATCTGGTGCCAAATACAACTGTAAACCTATAGCAGGTAAGTATAAGTAGATTAGCATAAAAACAGATGTGCTGATGAATGGAATTGGAATGGAGACCAAAACATATATCTATATACATATGTGCATCTATTTTTTGATAAAGATATCAAAAATACACACTAGAGAAAATAAAGAAAGCTGTAGATGAATTTTAGTCCAGGATCATAGCTGCTTTAGCAAGGGATCACAGCCAAAAATATGATTTGACAGAATAAAGACACACTCTGTATTATAGTATGATCTGGTGGGAATATAGACATACCCTTTGCACACACCTTTGATTCATAACAATAAACATAGGCTAGTTTTTAAAAGAAAGCAGTCATGTTTGAAAGTGATATCTAATTGAGGGATAGACAAGGTGCTGAATCAGAAAAAGATTTGACTAAATAACTCAGATATGATATATGCAACTCACAAGAGAACATCATAGGAAAGAGTGGTTACTTAAGAGCAGCAAAAGAAAGACACTGTGTCACCATCCAGGCAGCATATATGTGCTGATATGAGGCCCCTAAAACACATGCAGCAGAGGACTGCCGGTGTGTCCTCAGTGAGAAAAGATGTACTTAACCCTCGAGAGATTTGAGGCCCTAGGGAGTGGGTAGGCCTGGTTTGGTGGAAGTAGCAGTGTGGGTACTTTCTCTAAATGGAAAGGGAGGAGGTATGGAATGGGGAGTGGTTGAAAGGCAGACCAAGAAGGGGATGAATCTGGATTGTAAAAAATGGTTAAAGAGTAAAAAATAAATAAATACATCTTTTTAAGAAAAGGAATAGTAAAAAGGAAATATCCAATAAATCTAAGAATGTCCTGGAATGAGATGATAACTGTGGTGTGTACCCCATCTAAGCTCTGGGAATCAGCTGCTCTACCTTCCCCAACCCAGCATCTCTTGAATTCACAGATAAAAGACACAGACACACACTGTTCAATTGCAACTTGCCTTTTGACACGATTGCTGAGCACTACTTATCTCCCACCTGGAAAAGTCTGCCCTTATCAATATTCTTAGCTCCACATTTCTCCACTTGCCCTAAACTTTAGTTGCTCAATATTCTTAGTTCCACATCTCTCCACTTGCCCTAAACTTTAGTTGCTCAGTTACATCTAGTCCCTGCTAAATGCCCCCATCACCCACATGTATGGCTTCTCTGTTCAAGATCTTACTTGGCTGGTCACATTTCTTTATCAGAGGCATGAAAAACTCTGCCTCTCCTCTCCTTATGTCTGGTCTGCCTGCTTACCTCCAGGGACCCGGAATACCTGCCTATTCTATCTATGCAGCAATCAGCCTACGGCTTCTTTACAGACAGATCAAGAATCAATTGGGAAACAGGATCTTAACCCCTTCAAATAACCATAATTCAAAAAAAAATTGTCAGATTAAAATGTAGTTGCATAGAAGCAAAATTTAACCTAAAGTATATTTCACATGATCCTCATTTCTATTTTTTCTTCCTTACAGTTTCATAAGCATGAATAATTTTTAAGTTGAATCTTTGCTGACCCAGCAAAATTAGTATTATTTACTTTTTATATTCAGCTTGTAAGATGGAGTGTATGGCTGATTTTGCAGTTTTAATAGTGTAGTACCTATGAGCCTTATATGTCTCATTGTAAATTAAAATATTGGCACCAGGCTTAAAGGCCTATTTAGTGTAAATCCACACTGGTGGGATAAATTTGCTTTCTTGTGCTAACAAAATTAGTTTTTTAAGCCAGAGGGCAAGATTCTGAAGTTTGGCAAATACATTGAAGTTATGAATGCTACCATGTGAGACTTTTGTGACAACATGAAGGTCTTTGCCTTTCAGGCACACAAACAATGACCTTGGGATAATATGCCAGAGAAGGACATTAGTTTTGTTTTTAGTTTTATCATATTGAAAATAGAGGTTAAGACTTCTTTTCACAGCAGCATAAAGATTGCCTTCTTTATAATTTTCTGCACTTTAATACATTCTATTTTTTTTAATTTTCTCAATTTTGTTTTTGACATTTTAAACATATATATAGTATATTATGATTCTATGTCCATCTTCTCATATGTGTATTCCATACATATTAGGCTTCCCTAAAAATAATTTTTCTATATTTATATCTTTCTAGGTTTTGCTTTTTGTACATATCTTTGTTTATTTATTTTGTTTTGTTAGGATCTATGAGTTTAACCATGCCCATACTTGTGACCATGGAGTTGAAACTATACTTAGATCTCTGTCAATTTATAAATTGATTCACAGGTGAACATAGGGTCTAATTCTTTTTAATTGCAAAGTTTGTGGAACAATGTTAAAAGGGTATTTTAGTTATTTCATTATTAATTTATTTATTATTATTTAATGATACATAAGATACACTACTGTACATACAGTGTTTATGTTTTGGTTATGTTGATGTGAATTGAACTAATTACTCAAATGTTTATTGAAAAACTTAAGTGTTATAGAAAAGAAGCAGTAGCAGTTTAAGAATACTCTAAACTTTAGACACTAATCTCAAAACTTTGGAAACATGAGAGAATAACACAGTTGAAATATCAGAGAAAATGCAAAAAAGATTGTGTAGTGGAGCAATACATCAATGATTGTACAAATGGGGGGTATTGGAGGAGTGAAGGGAGGGTAACTAATTGTATATATGAGAGAAGAATAAACAGAAAAATAAAACTAAATAAAAGAAGAAATCAAATTTTAATTTAAATAATATATATTACTTAACAATTAAATAAATAATTGAAGATCCAAGAAAAAAAGACTTATAAAGTCCCTTAGTCTAACAAAAATTCTCATTTTAATATCTGCGGTTGTTTTGTTCCATAGGATATTTTAAAAACTAAGAAATTACATAATTCTGTCAAAGACTTAAAAACTAGAAGAATCATATAGTGATATAAGGAATGCAATGAGATTACATTGCTATCAGGTCACAAAGTTCCTCCTATATAGTTAAACAAAGAATTCTCAACTGAGGAATACTGAATGACTGAGAAGCACCTAAAAAGATGTTCAACATCCTTAGTCATCACGGAAATGCAAATCAAAACAACTCTGAGATTCCACTTCATACCAGTCAGAATGGCTAAAATCAAAAACTCAGGTAACAGCAGATACTGGCAAGAATGTGGAGAAAGAAGGACACTCCTTCATTGCTGGTGGAAATGCAAGCTGGTACAAGTACTCTGGAAATCTATTTGGTAGTTCCTCTGGAAATTGTACATACTACTACTAGAGGACCCAGCTATACCACTCCTGGGTATATATCCAGAAGATGCTCCAACATGTAATAAGGACACATGTTCCACTATGTTCATAGCAGCCTTATTCATAATAGCCAGAAAGTGGAAACAACCCAGATGTCCCTCAACAGAGGAATGGATACACAAAATGTGGTACATCTACACAATGGAGTACTACTCAGCTTTTAAAAACAATAAAGTTATGAAATTCTTAGGGAAATGGAAGGATCTGGAGAATATCATCTTGAGTGAGATAATCCAATCAACAAAAAATACACATGGTATGTACTCTCTGATAAGTGGATATTATTAGCCCAGAAAATCATAATGCACAAAGTACAATCCACAAACCACAAGAAACTCAAGAAGAAGGAAGACCAAAATGTGTATACATTGCTCCTTCTTAAAAAGGGCAACAAAATACCCATGGAAGGAGTTGGAGAGACTAACGATAGAGCAGACACTGAAGAAAGGACAATCCAGAGACTGTTCCACCTGGGAATCTGTTCCATATTCAATCACCAAATCCAGACACTATTGTGGATGCCAGTAAGTGCTGGCTAACAGGAGCCTAATATAGTTGTCTCCTGAGAGGTTCTGACAGTACCCGACTAATACAGAAATAGAGGCTCACACCCATCCATTGGACTGAGCACAGGGTCCCCAATGAAGGAGCTAGAGAATGGACCAAAGGGACTGAAGGGTTTGCAGCCCCTTAGGATGAACAATATGATCTAACTAGTACCCTAAGAGCTCCCAGGGAATAAACCACCAATCAAAGAGTACACATGGAGGGACTAATGGCTCCAACAGCATATGTATATCAGAGGATGCCCAAGTAGGTCACCAATGGGAGAGAGGCCCTTGGTCCTGGGAAGTTTCTATGCTCCTGTGTAGGGGAATGCCAGGGCCAGGAAGCAGGAGAGGGTGGGTTGGTGAACAGTGGCGGGGGGGGGGAGGGGCAGAAGGAATAGAGTTTTTTATTTTATTTTTTCTTTTGTTTTTGTTTTTGTTTTTGGAGGAGAAATCAAGAAAGGAGATATCATATGATATGTAAATACAAAAATATATAATAAAAGAATATAAAAATGAAAATACAATTTGTTGGTTGCCGTTTTGACCTATTAACAGTGTCTTTTGCCTTACAGAAGCTTTGCAACTTTATGAGGTCCCATTTGTCCATTCTTGATCTTAGAGCAGAAGTTATTGGGGTTCTCTTCAGGAAATTCTCCCCTGTGTCTATTTGCTCGAGGTTCTTCCCCACTTTACTTTCTATTAGTTTCAATGTATCTGGTTTGATGTGGAGGTCCCTGATCCACTTGGACTTGAGCTTTGTACAAGGCAAAAGGAATGGGTCGATTTAAATTTTTCTACATGATGACCACCAGTTGAGCCAGCACCATCTGTTAAAAATGCTGTCTTTTTTCCACTGTATGGTTTTAGCTCCTTTGTCAAAGATCAAGTGACCATAGGTGCATGGGTTCATTTCTGGGTCTTCAATTCTGTTCCATTGATCTACCTGCCTGTCACTGTACCAATACCATGCAGTTTTTATCACAATTGCTCTGTAGTACAGCTTAAGGTCCGGGATTGTGATTCCACCAGAGGTTCCTTTATTGTTGAGGATAGTTTTGGCTATCCTGGGTC
>JADRCD010162561.1:0-12703 GCA_019843815.1 Montemys delectorum
ATGGCACTCATGACAGTAATTAAAAATAAGTAATGTTAGTAAAAAATGATGACCAAGTAAATAACATAAGAATGCCTGAGCTACATGCACATGAGTACATGAAAATGACAAAATTTGATTAAAACAGATAATTACATAATTTCAAAGTTCTCACTACAAAATACTAATTACAGGGAAGAATAACACGAGATAAGAGCCTGGCAAACTCAAACAAATGTTCTGAGTGTCTGTCACCAATACTGGGAGCAAGTGACAGGAGGCAGGACACACATAGCACAGAGAAAATTCCATGTAGCAACATCCTGCCAAAGACTCCACACCTGGATCTAACCATGGGAGAACATCAGAAAAAAAGAAAAAAAAAGTTAAAGGCATTTGAAAGAAATAATATGAGGGGAAAAGGAAGGGGGAAGGAAAGAGAGAAAGGAGGGAGGGAGGTGAGGGAGAAGGAAAAAAAGAAAGAGAGAAAGAAAGAGAGGGGGAGGGGAGGGAAGGGAAGGGAATGGACAAAGGAAGACAAACTATTCTACAATCTTCTTCAAAGAAGAAAGTCCAAGGCAGATTAAGGACTGCCATGAGCAACCCTGGACTCATTTTGCTCGTTTTGCTATAGATGACTTGTTAAAACACTGCTCAACTCTGGGGAACTCTGAAAGCGTCCTCTGACATAGATGGCAGTCACGGATCAGTGTGCACAGCCTGGCTTCAGTAGCTGCAATAGGCTTATATGGGCTAACTCCCTAGTTTGTAGCGAATGTACAGGGGTGGGCAGAGTGCCTGGCAAGCGTTCCAGTTTGATCTCTGCTTCTGTGATAAACACCACAACCAAAGCAACTGAACAGGAAAATGTTTATTTCCTCTTACACAGTCCTCAAAAGGTTCCTCATGCGTCTCCTTAACTGTCATGTACTCAGGTGACTGCCAATTGGATGCTTCGCAGTTCCCAAAATCCTATTTAGACAGAATCAAGCCAATCATACCCTTTTGTGTCTTATCTCATTCATATAGTGTAATTATCTTGTAATTCATCCATACTGTGTGTACTAATAATTATTCTTAATTGATCAGTAATTTGTCATGATATGATATACACCACAACACATTTATCTTTTCATCTACTGATAATCACTTGGGTTGTCTGAAGTTTGGGGTCATTAAAAGGAACTTGCCAAGGACATTCTTGTTCAAGTTTTTATGTGAACAAGCTGAGAAGAATCTGCCTTCTCCTAGGTAAGTTTCTAGGAACTGACTTGCTAGGTGACGGGGTGTGTGTTTAACATTTTAAGGAAATGGAAACTTTCTCAGGGTGATTCTACTCTTTCACCTTCCCACAATCAGTGAGTGTGAATTCACACTCTTACCAGTGTGAAGTCAGTCTTTGACCTTCCAGCCACCGTAGAGATGACTTCAGAAACAATGGCACAGTATGGTTTCATTCCATAGTTCTATGAACATCGTTGAGCATTGGTGCATTACTCCTCAGTCATCTATACATTTACTTAGTGGAGGGTCTAGTTAAATCTTTTCTCTACTTCAATTGGTTTACCTGTCCTTTTACTCTATACCTCAAAAGGCTTGGTCCGAGCTCTAGGTGTAAGTAGTGCTTCAGAAGAATGCTTTGTAAATACTTTTGCCAGTCTATGCCTTTATTTTACTTTCTCAATAGCACATTTCAAGGACAAATATTTTCAATTTCAGTGCTAAATGTTTACCTGCAAATGCTCCTTTCACTATATCGAACAAACTCTACTGTGCCACGTTCCCATTGAGATCTACTTCAAAGGTATCTGAAGAGGAACCGCACTACCACTTGCCATCCCTAGGTCACTTCTTCCTCTTTCTCTTCAATTAAGTCCATAGAAAGATCCAGAACAGCCACTGGCTTGGGCAATACCATTCAACCGGTTGCAGAACTCCTGTGTCTGGGGAGATTAAAGTAGCAAACTTGCCGCTGAAATACAAGAAATGACAAACCTGCTTTTCCATGTTCCCTCCATGCACTGTACCGCAGTCACAGACCTTCTCTGACCTCAACTGTTTAGAGTCAATGTTTTAAAAAGACAACTGGCCAACATGCAGAGAGCATCAGACTGCGGCGTACCCAGCCCTAGGTGGAATGTCAGGAAAACAATAAGAACCAGAGATGGTGTAGCACTCCAAAAAAAAAAAAACCCAGCATTTTCCACACACAACATGGCTGATACATATATGAACTCACGGGGCCTGTGAGAGCACACAGAAGGCCTACACACGTTCAAAGCAACATCCTAGCATGGAGAAGGGAAGTGAGCACAAAGTCCCACCCTTAACCAAGGATCTGCTTGCAACTGATAGCTATTCAAAAATGGAAAATCCAATTTTGCCAATGGAACAGAGATGCTGGGTGTGTCAACAACCCTAAGGCAGGCCGCACACTCAGGAGGAGTTGGCGAGTAGAAAATGGACTCCATGGGACTTTTGCTTGGGTTTTTGGGGGGGAGGGAGTAGATTTTGTTTTGTTTTTTGTTCTCGTTTTAAGAGAGAGAAAGAATCTGAAGTTAAATCCATAAGGATGGAAAGATGCAGGGGAGCTATGGGGGAAGAATATGGCCAAATATGGTATAAAAAATTTAAAATAAATATTATTTCTTATTTAAAAGATAAAGCAGTTTGTTCAAGGTCATTCCAAGAGTTGACTCTTAGAATTTCAAAGTTAATACTGTGATACACAACATCTTCAATGAACAGATGAAGTCTCCCTCTGCCCAATCTCTCTTCTCTGACCTTTCAACCTATCCTCTGATAGTCACCCTGGCCATGGGTCAGCCGTTGTCACCCAAAGGGGTCCTCCATTCTCTATACGGTTAGAAGCTTTTATAACCTGACAAGTTATTCTCAAGTTTTATTTATTAGAATAAATTTATAATATATAAATTTCTAATTTTATATTAGAAGACCCCTCATGAGACCCTCAGGAATTCTAGTCCATCCATAGTAGACAGAGGCAAGAGGCTGGGTTTCTTAGCAACCTTTTCCGATAATTCTGATGTTATATTAATGGACCACCATCAATGAGAGGGAGACAGCTTAAGGTAGAGCCAAGTGGGACCAGAGAGGTGTGGCAGTAAGCAGGGAACCTCTTAAGCCCTGCCTGCTTGAGGGACTTATTGATGAGTAAAACAGTTACTTAACATCTCCCCTTAAGAACATTCATGATGGGGAAGAAGAGGAACAGATTAAGAACCAAACCCCAAGGGGCGGGGGAGAGCACTCCAAGGCCATTTCAGCAGCTCTGCTACGAGAGCGTGGGTTAGAAAGTGGGATCTTGGGCTGTGGTAGTAGTGGTAGGAGGCAAAGACTTTAAGAAAAGAAAAAGCATTTAACAAACATGAAGAGACAAGATAGGTAGGTAGGTAGGTAGGTAGGTAGGTAGGTAGGTAGGTAGATAGGTAGGTAGATATGAGAGAGAGAGATTAAAAGAGTTTAGTGAAGGGGAAGAAATATCAAAAATCCACAGGAGAAGGCTCACCATAGCCTGGGAACAGTAATGAGGCATTTGGGGAAGAACACCTAATCCAGCAAACTGCATGCACCTTGAAGCTTTCTGGACTCTCTTCTTTTCAGGACACTAATTGTTAATGTGAATGAAGGGAGCTTAGCCCCCAGGTTATAAAAGGGTGCTGCCCAAGCTGGAATCTCAACCACAGCTCCCCAGACGGCAGCCATATTTAGAAGGCAATTTTACCACGCTGTCTCATGGAAGGCTTTCCCAAGGAGATCTACATGCCCCTTTTCATCCCCTGTTCAGGGGTTCGGAGCCTCGGCACCTCACTACAGTCTCATCACTCAGCTGACTGTAAAGTCTGGAAATGAAATTTGTTCAATATCCAACATTAAATGTACTCAGAGAAATGCTACATTTTAGGCTCAGGCTTCTGTGAGTGTTTTGTCTAGTCACATGCAGAGTGTGTGTGGGTGTGTGTGGGGGGGGGTGTGTGGGTGTGTGTGGGTGTGCGCGCGCACGTGCGCGCGCGCGCGCGCACGCACTTGATGTATTTACCATTTCCAATAATATTTTAATCGTATCATGTGTCATCTCCCTGCAGCTGGTTATGGGTTCAAATTGCATTGAGGCTGCCTCCTGAGTAAGTCAATTATATGTTTAACCCACATGTTTTTCCTATGATTTTATTATTTTTCCAAGCAACATCAACTACAGTCCAGAAATGTGATAATAATGTTGTTTGCATTCACTTAAAGGAAGAAAAATGCCAAGGAAATAGAGAGATGACGCCAGACCGGTAAAACCCCAGTAAGGTGGGGGTGGGGGGAGACAAGCAGAGGGTGCAGGAGGAATGCTTACGTTTCCGAATAAGGGAAAGGGGGAACCTGAAGACGGAGGAAATATTTTTCAAAGCTGACCTCACTGTAAAATCACCGGGAGCCTTCCTGAGCCAAGAAGCTCCACCAAGACCAATTAGCACAGCCCAGCTTTTCAAAACCTCTGCAGCTAGTGCCATTGCTTAGCATTCGGAACCCTGCGACAGGAGCCTTAAGAGCCTTGGGGTAGGAGGTTCAGTATCCAAGGCTTGGCCCTCTGACACTTCTGGCTCAAGGACTGACTGAAGGCCCCTGTGTCTTCTCCACAATAAAGTGTCTATTTGAACATTTAAAGAACTTGGTAAGTGAAAAGGAGAAGCTCAGGGGTTTTTTGATAATTTTGTCCCTCAGAAATAAAAATAGCTATGTTCTTTTTCTACCTTTTAAGAACAAATTTCAGAGAAGGGTGTTTTTGAATGAAAACAGTTTTCCTGTTCTGCTTGTTCTCACCCTTTACATTTATATACATATAATTATAAATATAAAAATATTCATAATTTATTTATATATGAGATGAATTAAATTTATATATAAATTAAAACATACATTTATGGATTTTTACCCAACTGAGAATTGGGAAAAGAAGAAGGATGACTCAATTCACCTATTTTCGTAGTCTTATTACGTTGATTTAGGTGGGGTCAGAGATGCCACAGTGAGTGGATGGTGGTCAGAGGACAACTTTATGGAGTCCATTCATCCACTATGTGGATCCCAGTGATCAAACACACACTCTCAGGCTTGGGAGCCAAGGCCGTTACTCACAGAGCCAGTGTAATTCAACCATGACACATACCTGAACTCTCGTTTGGAGCTGCAAAGTCTTCATGGGCAATAGTAAAAAATAAAGTAATACTTAACACATAAATAACTCCTTGGGGAATAAGTTTTTCTCCCCTTCATTTTAGTGCAATCAATAGATGCTTTTTTTCATTAACTTATTTATTTATTCACTTTACATTCCAATTGCAGCCCCCCTCTCTCCTCCCCTCCCAGTCCCACCCTCACAAATCCCTTCGTCACACTGCCCTTTCCTTCCTCCTCAGAAAAGGGAAAGCCTCCCATAGTTACTACCAAGCTCTGGGACCTCAAGTTGCTGTGTGGGTTAAGCGCATGCTCTCCTATTGAGGCCCGACCAGGCAGTCCAGCTAGGGGAAGGAGATCCAATGGCAGGCAACAGAGTCAGAGACAGCCCCTGTTGCAATTGTTAGAGAACCCACATGAAGATCAAGCTGCACATCTGCTACTAATGTCTAGGGGCCTAGGTCCAGCCCCTGCATGCTCTTTGGTTGCTGGTTCAGTCTCTGTGAGCCCCCATGGCCCAGGTTAGTTGACTCTGTAAATCCCTTGTGGTATCCTTGACCCATTCAGCTCCTATGCCCCATCTTTCAGTTTCCTCTTTTCTGACATTTTTAAGGAAGCTGTAGCACTGTCTCATAGAATCCCGTGAGCCTTGGTGCCAAGGCTTTTCACCATGTGGTCACTGTGAGGACTGAATGAGTTTACACATATAAAAACCCTCAGGCCAGGCAGGGACCGGAGGCTTCAATAAATACAGAGTTTAAGAGATTGAAACCCATCTCCTTAGAGGGGTTTTCCCTGACCACCCAACTTAAAATAGCCTCCCTCCACCAGACCACTATGTTGTTTTCACAGGGCATTATCACCATGTAGAATTCTCTTCATTATTATAATTGTTTCATAATTATTTGTCTCTTTCATTTCTCTAGTGTTCAAGTCATCTGAGAACTCAATAATGCTTGCTACATGGCCCCAATGATAATTATCATCTAAATTACTGTTAATAAACTATAAGCTTTAAGCTAAACCAGAAACTACATATTTTAGAAGTTTAGAGTTCCTATCCCATTCTCTAATATTGATCACGTTGTGATAACTTCCTTTCATGTGTGTCTTCCCCTAAGACAACAGGAGTCCTGAAAGCAGACACTTCAGCCCCCATTTACACTTAACTCCCTAGCGTCAAAGCTGATAAAAAGTGAAGGGCACTGATGCTTGGAAACCATGTTTATTGAAAGAATAAAAAACGTGTGTCTGCCTAGGTGGGTGGATGGATGGGTAGATGGATGGAAGCACTGATGGAGAAATGAGTTAAATTCAGAAAAGACCTTTCAAGAATATGGGAGTTAGTTTGGAGTCAGGTCACAGAACTCTGAACTCTGCTTTTTCTATCCTTTGACATTATATGGAAGAGAAGAGAGGATAAAAGTCAAAACTACCAAATGGATGCCTGTGTTACCATTAGCATTTCTCACTCAAGGACCAGACACAACTCACACTAACTCCAGGCTGTGCTGGAGAGTTTCAGCTTTAACCTCCAGATCAGATATCCAGCCATCTGCATTTCACCTGCACCAAAGAAACTGACCTGCAGAGTACATCAGAGACCTCAGGGACTGGGGTGAGCCACTCCAGGTCACTCAGACTGGCATGCCTCCTCCCACGTTATCTAAACATTTTCTGTATGTTCTCTTAAGAGAAGTAAATGTCGGCCTCTGCCAAGGATCCCCCCTTGAGTCACCCAGGGAACCCTCAGCTTAGGCCTCTCTGCTGTGGAAAGGCTTTAGTAGGGCTCTGCCTGCTTTACCAGCCACAGCAGTGAATCCAACCACCTCAGAACAAATGAACACCTTCAAGGTAACAAATTTGCATGTTTTGATTATCGGTGCTTCCTTACCCTCACTGGAAGCAAACTGAGGCCCTCCTTTCCTCCTTCCTTTCTTCTTCCCTCCCTCCCTCCCTCCCTCCCTCCCTCCCTTCCTTCATTTCAGCTTTATTCCTTCCTAAACTTTTTCAAAAGAAATCTCATTTGGGAAACGATACCATTTGTGGTACACAGGTCAGATAATAGGTGATGATTCCGGTCAATACAAACAGTCAAGCTGGGGACTCCAGCCCATGTCATTTGCAGCAGGGGCTGGTATCTTGAGCGATTGGCAGGGATTACATCACATGGTGTTTGAACTTCAAAACAACACAACAGTGTCTACAAGCAGACATTGCTCTACCTCCCCCTGTGTATTCCATGGTCCTTTGCAACGTTTAGATAATCGTTCTTAGTGGCTATGTATCCCAAGACAGGAGAGATGGCTCAACAGTTAAGATCACTGGCTGCCCTCCTAAGGACTTGGTGCAATTCCAGCACCCACATGATGGCTCACAACCATCTACAACTCCAGTTCCCGAGCATCTGATGCCCTCTTCTGCCAGACCAAGTACCAGTCACACACAGTGCACAGGTGTACATGCAGGTAAAACACCCACACAAAGACTATAAAGTGTGTGCACAAGTATATACACAGATAAAACACCCATACATAGACTATAAAGTGTGTGCACAGGTATATACACAGGTAAAACACCCACACATAGAATATAAATGTTTAATTTTTTAAAAGTCTATGTGTCCCTCTAGCATTTCCTTTTACAAAATATGGGAAAAAAATCAATGTTTTATTGTAAATAATTATATAACTATATAAATTATGGCTACAAACTAGTGGTTTGATTCATTAATACAATGTAGAATAATTAGATTAAGCTACTTAATATATCCAGCAACTCAAATACTTAAATCCTCAATATTTTATGGTAAAATACTTCAAATTATACTCAACAATTATCAAATTTACAATATTGTTATTAACGACATTCACCATGACATACAGTAAGTCTCAGGAAAAAAATTACAACTGATTTCAGACTTTGAAAAACTCCTAGTTCTGGGATGGCTAGACTAGAAATCAACATTTTCATCTTTCCTAGTTCTTAAACAAACAAACAAATAATATATATATGTAGATATGTATATACGTACATAGACATAGACATATGATGTGTGTGTTGTTTTGCCCCTTGGATTTTTACACTTAAATACACAAACTATCCACCTGGGCACCCAGATTTTCCAGCAGCAAAGATCTCTACAATGGGGCTGCACCATGATTTACTCTAGCCAGTGTTTAATGATATCTATTTGTTTTATTTTCAATTTCTGTGCTATAAACAGCAACATAACGACCATTTTTTTATGTATGTTTTCAGGAGAAACTCCAAGAAAGAGCATCATGAGGCTAGAGGCCAGTTCATTCATGGTTTTGCTAAGTCTTACTAAATGACCCTCGAAGAGGCTGACCATTCTTCATCTCTCCCAGAAACGCCTGACGGTTCCTGTTTCTCTCTCAGCTTTCCCAACAGAGCATGTGGTCCAGCCTTTGGGTTTTTGCCAATCTGATGTACTTTAGTGTCATTTTAAATCTCATTTGTCTTTTGTGGAAGGTTCACCTTCTTTTCATTTGCTAGGAGCCACCTGTATTTCTTGCTTACAAACCTGCTTTCTGCTGGAATTATCTAGTGTTTTCTACTGCTAAACACTGTGCTGTTTAAAAACCATCTCTCCTGGGAGTCACAGTGTTTTCCCATGTGCTTATTTATTACTTTTCAAGAGAAGATCTCACGTAGCCCAGGCTGCCTCAGATTTCCTCTGCAACTGAGAGAGAACTTTAGCCTTTGCTCTCCCTGCCTCTCCCTCCCTGGTGGTAGAACCACAGATGTGTACCACCATACCCAGCTTATGGGTGCTAGGGACCAAGCCCAGGGCCTGACCTGTGCACTTATTTTAATAATGGCATTTGAAACACAAGAGCAAAGTTGGTGGATTTTGCCTCAAGTTTCTGTGCTTTGGAGATGCAAGGACAAAAATAGCAATGGCAGTCATGGGCTATCTTTACCTCCAGCTTTGGCCCTCAAATCTTAGACTTTACCATATTTTGCTGTCCAGTGCTCTAGGTAGGGATAATCTATAGTTTCTGTTGGTGCCCCATTTTCTGACGCTGTCACTGCTTCTAAGGCCTGTGGATGGATGTGTGTTCTAAACTCTTCCTCTTTGCATTCTCCTCCCCCTCCCTTCCCTGTGCCCTTCCTTCTGCTGTTGGTGAGGAGTCAATCGTTTCAAATGGAGATTACATATGAATTCTGTCAAACCACCACAGCTTTTCCTTATTTTCCTAAAGCTTCACTTTTCTCCGCCAGCGAATTTCAAATACTTCTGCAAAGTCTTACAAGTTAAGCCGACCTGGGTGTGCGGATTCCGCGCTGCTACACTAGGCTTCACTTCGATGATTGGTTTTTTTAATCAGTATGAGGTGAAGTCGGTATGGAGGAGAGGACTCTGGGAGTTCTTTTAGCCAACTGTAGCCAAGCAAAGAGGCAAGACCTGTATTCAAACCAAGCAGTGAGTACCATGCAGAGATTCAGTCACCAGACTCAGCAGACAGCAAGAAGACTCGACACCATGAAATCCAACGACATGTGGTGCTGGACACCATCAGGAGGCTCTGGGCCGGGGCTTCTTATTATACTCTTTCCATTTATATTCAGTTTTGCCACTGAAATTATTATGCAAACTCAGGAATCTGTTAGTGTCTTTTTAGTAAGTTACAGTTTTCCTCTTACCCAGCTAGCTCCCAAATAATTGAAACTGGACTATATATTTATTTAACATGTTTTAAAGGCACATGGTGCCTTTAACTGAGTGGTATTACTCTATTTTAATCCTCTAAACTAATCTGGCTGCCTCCCAGCCAAAATCCCCCAAGATACTGTCATTTTAAGGCTCTTTCTGCTCCAGGTATTTTTCTGTCTCTTGGACTCTACCCAACTCCCCACCCCACCCCCACCCCCACCCCACTCCCCATGGCTAATCCCCACTTCCTCCCTCTCTTGCCCCTTCCCCTGGCTGGGAGGAAGTCCTGCCCTATTCTCTCTCTTATTCAGTCATTGGCTGATCAGCTTTTATTGACAAATCAGAGAATAAATGGGGAGCAATGCTTATAGAGCGTTGAGGGAAGGCTACTTTAGAGTAAGTATTGCTGCCAAATACGGGGGCACAGAAATCTGCATTTGAATTACACAGTGAACAATAACATTATGCCTATAGAATATAGGTTATAAAATATGTAAACAAGTCAAACATTTACTTACAACAAATCAGTAGGAAATTTATTTTAAAATAAAATAAATGTCATCATTTATTAAAAATGAAAGTACTAGTGTGATGTATGTACTATTTGATTTCATATTAAATTGTGGTTGCATATTTGATACTGCAGGACACAGAGAATCTTCAGTTTTTCTCATAGTTGCCATTTTGATCTTATAATTAATTGTCCATGCTAAGAACACAGCTTCTCATGAATACATAGGACAAAATGACATGAACATATTTAGATTCCTTTTAGAAATTGTTAGAAATTCTGTCTGATTTTCAAGCCAAAATTCGGTTTATGTTTATATATGTTTTATGGGTTGGAGAGAAGGCTCAGCAGTTGAGAGCTCTTATGCTTTTGTAGAGGACCTGTATTCAGATCCCAGCACCCATGACATAAGGCTCACAGTTACCTATAAATCCAGTTCCAAAGGATCTGATGCTCTCTTCTGACCTCTGTGGGTGTGACACGCAAACACACATGTATTCACATAATTAAAACTAAAAATAAATATTTCTAAAATATTTATTTATTCTTTGACAATTTCATACAGGTATATAATATATCTTGATCATACACAATCCCCACTCCTTCCTTCCTCTCGACCCAATGTTCTCTCTTCCACTTTCATATTCATTTTATTTTTATAACTCAGTTAATCCAATTACTGCTGTCCACGTGCACACGGATATAGAGTTGTTCACTGGAGCGTGAGCAACCTACCAGAAACCACACCCTGTAGAACACTTGTTCTCTTTTTCCCAGAAGCCATCAACTACCAATCACTCCTCAGCTGGGGTAGGACCTTATGCACCCATCCCTGACCAGGCCAAAATTATTTAATAACTTTAAAAAATGAATCACAGCCAACTCTATTCAAATTCTCAATTTTAATCAAATTCTACAAAACTTATACATAACATGCAGCTTATTCAATTCTAAATTTTATTCAAATTCTACAAAACTTATTCTGAACACGCAGCTTCTAAAGATGTATGGCACCCTTTTTGTAACGACTATTGTGTATTCCTTTTAATCCTTTTTCTTCTTTTTTAAATATTTTTTAGTAGAAGCCAGAATCTTGTGTTGCCCAGTTAGAAACTTCTGACTTACTGTTCTGATTAAGTTTCTTTTCAATATTTATGGTCAACGTTCGACTTCCATGAGAAAGATTTCTTTTTCTTTTCATTCTCTTGCTGACAGGGTAGAACTGGCTGTTAACACTCTACCATGTGACCCAGTTTAGGATCAATCTTTGTGTCCAACCTTGCATTTGTTATCAAACTCACAATCCATCTTTCAGATTTTTGGGGGGCCATATTCAGCTTATCTGCAACCACATTAATGCAGATAGACTAGGGGACCAAAAATCTCAAGTATAAAGAGATGGGCATTTTCAATGAAGTACCCAAGACAAACCGCCAAAAAATAAGTCATTCATAATCACCAATTCCCAGCACTTTGGCTTTTCCTGAGCCCCATCAAAGTCAATGTTACCATATACACACTCAAGAAACTCTGTAACCGGGTCTTTACGTGTGTGAGACTCCTTCTGGGTAATGTTTACTAGATCTTTCAGCACCCACACTGAACCCAGACATCTTTGTTATGACAGCAGAAGTCAAACAGAAAATATCCAGACACAATGTCTGAATTGCATTAAGAGATGGTGGCTGGTAAAGAAGAGATCAACAATATTATCTTGGCCTTTAGGATGGTTGAAGGAACACGGGACCACCAGACATGTTCACTGCTGGAGAAACTGGAGAGGAGAACTCACAGAATCACCGTCCAGGCTCTCATAAGCTATGTAACATCTTCCATGGCTGCATCCAGTTCTGCATGAAAATTTTAGAGGCCATTTCTTTCTGAATGAACTTAAAGCAGTTTTATCTATTACTAGGACCAAAAGTCTAAAAAAGTAAAGATATTTCACTCCTTCCACTCATGTTGGAATTTTGAACATTGATAGAACACATTTAAATATTTCTGCCTAAGCCCATACTTGTCTGTCAGCTAGACAAACAGCTTCTGACTGTACATGGTTGACGGCACTTGCCTTCTGGTTTCCGGATCTTCAACAAGTCTTCACAATTGATTCTGCTTCTGCCTGGAGCTGTTTCAGTTGCATGTCAGCCATGGCACTTTTTTCTCAAGAAGCATGAGGATGTCGTCGGAATGAAGGTTTTTGTACATATCCACAGCAAAGTCTATGATGCTGGTATCACAAAGAAGATCTGATTTCTCTTGTAATAATTACTCTTCATTACATATCTTCTTCATAGAAAGGTGCTCAAGGGGCAGAATGACCTGAAGAAGCCAATCCAGAAAGTAAG
>JADRCD010162562.1:0-16236 GCA_019843815.1 Montemys delectorum
GGCACTATGGCAGAAGTTTTTGGACTTGGCTGTTTTAATTCAGATCCCTTCCAGAAATGCAGCCTCCTGAAAGGACAGTGATATGTTAAGAGAAATCCCAATGGCTTTAATGCTAAGGGTCTGCTAGCTGCCAAGGGCCCATGTATTGAGGTGTATTTCCCCAGCTTACTGAGGACTTAATACAAAGGAAGTGACGCTCAGGCTCAAACTCGACTTTCTGCATTAACATCCTGTACTTTGATACCGGCATATCAAGTGATTGTAAGTTTAAACAAAAGTCACAAATTACATTCAAATATGGCATCCCTAAAAATCATTTTACTTTGTGTTTCTTAAGTTTTGGGGACTGAATGTGGGGCCTTGGGCATGATAGATATGTACCTCACCACTGAATTACATACCTGTCCCCATTTAATGTATTTTTAAGTGCATCTTCCTTCTGAGTCCTTTCTAGTTAAGAAGGCTAGAACCAAGCATGTCTCAACGCACTGGCCTTCTGTCCCATCTTAGGGAATGAGACACAGGAGGAACTCAAGTCCCTGGCACCCTAGATAGCATGGCATGCTAAATAACTAGCAACCAGGATCACTGTTCATGGCAGCTAATACGTAAACAGCAAGTAATACCAAACACTAAGTGTGTGGTATCAGGATTTATAAACAACAATGTGCCCGTAGAATTATCTCCATCTTATAGGTAAAGAATTAGCACCATTTTATAGGTGAGGCACGAGAAGCTGATGTGTTCAAAGCTGCATAGCTAAAACGTAGCCAAGTCCTGTCTACCTGCTACACTTTCTGACATTCATGTCTCGCTGCCTCTTAGATGGGCTGGACATCCATTGCTTTAGGTACACAGCACCCCACCTGTGATGCCCGGGTGAAAGGGAGCCAATGACTTCCGCCGGCTTATTTCTTTCATGCTTGCTCGTCTCCAGGACTGCCTTCTGTCTTGATGACGGATAGACTGTTCTTGAGGGTCCAAATGAAAAGACCTCAACTGAGGTCCCTCCTGGTGGTCGACACCACAACCGTCCCCCTCTTCAGGGCCAAAGTGGTTTTTTTCCTTTGAAACGCCTTGTGTCACCTTTTCCTGGTAGGCAGAGGATGGAGGCAACGCTTCCAAAGGCTTGAGACTTGGTTGCAATTGATGATCTGGAGTCTCGGACATCGTTGGTTCCTGGTCTAGCATTTGTTATAGAAAAGTCAAAATATAAAATCAAACCTACCTCAGACACAAACCTCAGTAAGTATCTGAGCAAAGGGTGACAAGAGAAAATGCACACTCCCACAAGACGGCATACAGTTGAAGTATCAGCTTCCTAGGAGCCTAGGCAAAAGGGACAGAGGAAAGAGGGGAACCTACTTCCCTGGTGACAGAAACACAGAGAAGGCCTTTTTGCAAATCCACACGTGGGATTCTAAATCCACCAGGAGCCAAGGAGAATTCTGTGACAGTTCAGGAGCCTGATCCCAAAGCAAGAGGCACTGAATTTCACTGTAAAACTCACCCTCTGATCTGGTCACTGAAGTCATCCTGGATGAGAATAGGAAAACAGGAAAATGAGGTGATCTGTTCTTCACATTCCAGCTCCAGCCTCACAGGGTCTTCGCTATCCCATAATAGGTCTTGTGCTTCAAATGCCCTCACTTGCCTCCTCCATGATTCTCAGCAGCAAGATTATTATCACTGACTGCTGTCTTCAAGAACTCAGTAGAGAGCACCTATCTTAGTCCCTGATCACTTTGTCAATTCACTAGCTCCCAGTTGAAGGTATAAGGATCTCTGTTTTCCAAACTAGAAAACAAACAAACAAACAAACAGAACAATCCCACATCATCTCTTATTCTCTCCAGATTCTGTCATGCCTGGAAATCCCACTTTTTAATCTCTGCCCACATCTGTCCTTCTACCCATAAAACAGATTCATCCTCCCCAATACTGCTTAAACACGAAGTCATTTTTCTTTGGCAGATTTAGAGACCACACATCTTTTCTCTATAGAACTGGCTGTAGACTGCACCACATCCCCATTACCAGCATCTGTCACAGACAACAAACAGACTGGGAGAGGCAAAGTCAGGCATCCCTCCATCTTGCATGTAAGTCTCCCTCCCAAAAGACCTCTGACTGTGGAGGTCACTTGGTAAAAAAAAAAAAAAAAAAAACGGATGCTGAGGGACCATACTGAAAGGACAAAGAATGGTCCTTCAAGGATCTAAATCACCACAGTCCTTATGGCTGATCATAGAGACTCAAACTTGGATACCTGACATTTAACCGCTTATGAGCCTGAACACATAACCGCCTTCCTACATCATTAACCCCATTCAACACATTCCACAACTCTGAGTAAGATACTCTATCAGGAGGCCCAGGTTCCGTAGGCAGACAGCCCGGAGCACAGCAGCGCATCCCGGGCTGCCATCCCAGCCCTCTGCCCTGTCCGTGCCCACTATCTGGAGTCAGGGGTGCCAGGAGCGCCCGGGAGAGAGGAGTGGCCTTCCTCAGGCGTCCTGTCAGGGGAAAGTCTCGAAGCCCCGGGGCCCTGCAGCTGGGAGAGGCGGGTCAGGGAAGAGCGAGCCACATCCGGAGAGATGTCTGCGACTTCCGAACCCCACGGCGACACCCGTCCAGCCCAGCTCCCCTCCCCCTGTTCCTGAAACAGTAAGCCCAAGGTCACCTCTGCAGACTCGGCGTCACCGCAGAGGGTCCTCGCCCGCGTCAGTCCGGTTCGTGATTCCGTGCCGCCGCGGCTACTTACGAAACTCCCGCCCAGTGACTGCGCATGCGCAGCGCGCGGCTTCCGCGCTCGTACGCACGACCGGCGCCTCCAGCGGAGCGCATGCGTACTCCGGCGTTCAACGTCCTAGCCCAAGCCCACTTTGTCCTAAAGTTTTCACCCAGATCTGGATCAACCACGTCTGCAGCTACACCCAGACCGGGGGATTGCCCTCTCCAAAGCACCAGTTTGGTGACTTTTCCCGCCGTCCATCCTACCTATGAAAGTCAGAGTGTGGTGCTGTACTCCTCTTCTGGGCCATGGCTTCCCCTTCTATCTCTTTGACTCCAAAAGTGTGGACAGTGACTTTTTCCAGGGAGAACTGGAGCGCTGAACTCAGTTTGTCCCCTGCCTACCCACTGCTGCTCCATGGGCCCCTCCCATGATCCCTTATGTACCTAACATAGTTCAAACACACCCTCTGTCAGCTTTAACACAGGCCAACCCCACGGCCGCCACCCATGCCAATTCTTGCCTCTGCTCCTTTGAGCATGCTTTTTTTTTTTTTTTGCCTGGAAAGCCTTTCCTTTCTCCTCCTACCCTTCTATATTGACCCCCAGATGTTCAGTGCTCCCGGGAGCCCAACCCATGCCTGCTCCACTCTCCCAAGCCTGGGAGGGTCTTCTTCAGGACAAGGTGTAGAGCCATCAGAATGCCCCCATGCACCAAAGAAGTGATTCCTTTCAGTTCTGAACCTTGTGAATGCTGAATTGAGAGTAGTACGAAAGATTCCAAAGGGCCAGTTGTGGTGGCACATGAAGACAGAGGCAGGGGGATCTCTGTGCCTTTGAGGCCAGCCTAGTCTACATCAAAAGCTCCAGGCTAGTGGAGGATACATAGTGAGGCCCTGTCTCAAACAAAAGACGAAACAAAACAAAACCCAAAGAAGCAGAAGATGGTAGATGGCTGGCTGAAGCATAATTTTGATAATTTTGGCCACTTTTTTCTGATGTAATTGTGGTCCCTTGTAATTTTTCTGGTAAAAGGTAGAACTGTATATTCCAGAAGTTTCTACTCTGCCATCCTGGTCTAGTGGTTTCAACAGCTACCTGAAAGAAGTGTGTTCTTGATTCCCTGAATATCACTTTGGAGCACCTCTCGAGGGAAAAGCAGAGAGCAGGCAACTGTTTATATGACATACTTTATTTCCAATCTACAACCATTAAAAACACTTTATAAGTTTACACTGTACAGGTCTCATGTCTGAAATAAGACACAGGGCAGGGAGAGCTGATGGACTAGATGCTGTCCATCACCCAATATGTCCTGGGAAGGAGCCTTTAAAGATAGAAAGGCGAAGGGGGGTAGTGGAAGCGAGAGGAGGACAGAAGAGTGGAAGGAGAGGTTGACAGTTGGCCCAAGGATGCCCCTTGGTCCCTTTCCTCCTGAGGGGTCCAGCAGGGCCCACGACTGCAAGACCCTCACCAGGAGACCAGGCTGAGCAGAAAGGGGCTTCACAGTATTGGCCAGGTTGACGAGGGGAGCCAGGGTGGAGAGGAAAGGCCGTCTCTAGCTCTTCCTATAGGCACTGGGGGTTGGAACTGATTTTTGGCAGTCTACACTGAGAGGATGAGGAGGTGCAGCATGGGATCGTAAGGTGAGCGGGCATGGGATTTTGTTCTTGCAGCCTTGGGTTTCTTTCCCTTTGTACAGAGACCCTGTGGCAATGGTGTGGATCCCAGGGACTCTGCCCCTTGCCTGCTGATGGTGAGTTGGGCTGAAATGGAGACAGAGAGATAACAGGAAAACTGCAAGACCATTGCCCCTACTCTAGCTTCCAGAAAGAGGAAACGCCACAGTGTTGTTTTGTGTGGGGCCAGAGACCCTGAATCTAGGAGTCCCCTTGATTGGTTGTTTTCCATTGTTCTTGGCTCAGGCCAGCCCTGGTTCCTGCCCAAGCTGCACTGAAAGCTCACCTGGGCCCACAACCGTGTTGCTGTTGGCAAACCTGTCTACATCAGAATGACTGGAGGCTCTTTCATACCCCGACCTGCTGGGTCTGCTTCAGTGGGGCCAACAATCTGCACTTCTTCCAGTGTTCCTGGTGATGCTTCTAGTATGGGGACAGAGTTGCCAGTGGTGCCCCAGCTGCCTTGGCCACATTGGCAAGGCCCAGCTGAAGAGGCACCAAAAGGTCTGGATAGATGCTAGGAATGATATGGTGGGTGAGCCCCCCTGTGTAGAGAAGTAAACTAAGGCACAGAGATCAATAGCTGAGCCAAGAACAGGTTGCCAGGGCCCAGTGGATCCAGGGGAGGCTATAGAGCCCCAAAACAAAAAGGATATCTGAGGCCCATAGGGTCATCATAGTGCTCCTAAGAGGACCATAAGACTGGGAGGTGCAAACTTGGGACAGGTTTCCAGACTGCTAGCTGAGGTCTTTCTTCATAGAAGTGGCACAGGTGGTTTTGCATGTGGTGTGACAAGGACTCAACTGCCTCAGTCCTTCCAGGATACTTGGAGGAAACCGAAGCCTCTTCCTTCAGGGTCCAGGGAGCTGGCGAAGGACAGGAAGGGGAGGCCAGGTCAATGGGGTAGGCAGAGGGAAGAGGAGGGTCCCAGGAGGATGAGAAGGTTAAATGGAGCAGGGGTTGTGGCCCAGGACCACATTCTCAGTCCACATTCTCATGGATCTGTGGATTCTGCAAACTGCAGATGCCATTCGTTGCTCGCCATGGGTTGGGTTCTGCCAAGATAAGCTGATTTATTTGCAGGGGAGAACTGATGGGATGGACAGAGAGGCACAAAACTAAAGAAAGAGAGGTCAAGCTTCCCCTGCATTATACTAAGAGTGGGCTGGGCAGAGAAGACCCAAAGGTGAAGAGCAAGTCTGTGTCCACCACACATCCTCCCAGTGGAAGGCGATGCTATTGGGAGACTGAGGGCACAGGAGGCAGAGAGTTGGATGAGTCTGATGGGGAAGAGATAGATGGAGTAGCACGATCCATGGAAGAAGCAGATGCCTCTAGTGAGAGAAAATACAAAATAAACACAAGACGGGATAATTCCAGATCTGAGAGCAAACCCTGGAATAGGGAGACAGACTGTACATGGCACTTCTGTGATGGGATGGGCAGGTGAGCTTCTTGGGACAGGGAGGAGACTGCCAAGGTCACACACACACACACACACACACACACACACACACACACACACACACACACGAATCCACAGGAGGGAAGAGCTCACCAGAGGACATAGGAGGCTGAGGGCTAGTGCTATAGAGCGCCCAGGGCCCCAGAAGAGTAAATCTGGTCCTAGGCTAGGGCCCTCCATCTAGTTGCAGGAACCAGGTAGGACATAGTGACAGCAGGTAGACTAGAGATAATGATAAAGGAGAGGCATGTGAGGTGGGAAGTGAACCCCAACCAAGATGGGGGTTCAGCCACACCCTCGGAGCATGCTGTACAGAATCATCATCATCGGAGAAACAGGAACTCTAGGACCTGCTAGTAGCTAGTCCCTTGCCTTGTTCAGAGGCCTTGGGCAAGCCATGCCCTTCTCCACATGTAAAACATAAAGAGGAGAGACAAAATGATAAATACTGGACTCTATCTACATGAGTACCTAAAACAGGCCAGTAAAGAAGGGAGAAACAGACCAGAGGTCATCCGGCCTGGGGCAGGGTGGGAGTTACTGTGTAGAGGTTAGTTAGTAATTATTATGGGGGTGTGGTATTTTAGTTTGAGACCAAGAAGTTCTGGAGATAGTGGTGGTTAACACTGTATTGAGAATGTGCTTAAAGGCCAGGGGCAGTGGCAAATGCCCAACAGAGACAGAGGCAGAACGGTAGTAAGAGATGCAAGCTCATCCTTGGTGCTCATCCTTGGTGCTCATCCTTGGTTACATAATGAGTTGGAGGCCACCTGACGATACAAGAGACCCTGTCTCAAAGCAAATACTTTAAAACGCCTCTTTGGGGCTGGAGATGTAACTCAGCGGTAAGATGCTTGCCTCACATGCACTCGGCTCTGAGTCTCATCCCCAGCATGTGCAAACACACACACATACACACACAGAAGGACTACAGTAGCATTTTAAAATGTGAGCAGGTTGGTGAGATTCTTCTCTGGTCCCCGTCTATTTAAGGCCAAAGGAGGTACCTCCCTACCACCGGAGCCAGGGCACTGAGGGGCTCCATGGCTATGAAGAGTGTGGTCAGATTCATTCAGATTTATATAGAACGTCAGCTTCTTTTAGACAAACAGGCACAATGTATTTGGTCTTCTCCACAGCCACCACTTTATAGCTGGGGAAAGAGAGGCATAGACTAGTCATGTGATTTGGCCAAGGTCATTCAAACAGGGGGCAGTTTATTATTTTGTAGATAGTCTTCCTGAAAACATGTCTTATCTTAGGCTAAGCTGGTATTAGACCAATCAGCTTCAGGGTCTATAAAGAGATCTCAGGTTCCACATTAGTACAAACTAGGAGCATCATGATTGGCTGATAAAAGTGTTTCACTTCTCATTATGGCACCTAGGAAACTCGAGAACAAAATTTAAGGCTGGGTATGGTAGCACATGCCTGTAATTCCAGAACTTGAGAGGCAGAGGCAGGAAAATCACCACAGATTTAAGGTCTCTATATAGCAATTTCCAGATTGGCCAGCGATACATAGCAAGATAGTGTCTAAAAACAAAAACACAAACAAATAGCAGGAGGAGGAAGGGGGTACATTTTAAATTGTGTAATTAACACACACTCTTAGTTCTCATCCTCTCATTTCCCAGTTTTGACTAGGAAAAGAACCCAGGGCCTTACATGCATGAAGCGAGCGTTGACAACTGAACTACCCACCACTTTCTAAAAATCTTTGAGATAAGACCTTAAAAAAAATTGTCCAGATTTGACCTTGAACTCATTCCACAGCCCAAACAGGCTTTGAACTTGATTCTCCTGTTTCTGCCTCCTGAGTAGCCAGGATTAAAGGCCTGTGCCACCAGCCTTTCTAGCTTTGTTGTTTTATGAAATGTCTGACTAAGGTGGAAGATGGTTTTTGATGCCCTTTGAAAACCCTTGGAATAATGTACCCAAAGCAGAGTTTGGCTGAGACACCCTATCCCCCAAATCACAAATCTCAGTGCTCAGGGCTAAACAGTCAGTGTTCAGGCTCTTGTTCAGGACCTAGCACAGTGAACACTGACTCAGAATGCTAAAGTTAGGAATGTCTGGTACTGTGAATGTAAACACTGGTCACTGGTGTTTATGGATCTCCAGAGGGCTAAACCCATAGGACCTCTACTCAGAGGCTGTGGTAAGGCCTAGAAATCTGTAGGATGAATTTGCTCTCAGAGGTTCGGGTGCAGTGGGTCCCTGAACTACCTAGCCTCTGGAACAAAAGTCCAGAATTGAAAGCCTGTCTCTGGGTTCGGCAGTGGCAAATTTGGGATCCTTTAACTCTAGCCAGCACCCCAGTGAGTTTGTACACAAGGCCAAGAAGAACCTAGCTATACAGTTGATGACTTCCTGGTTCAGGGCTCCAGGGCACAAACTTTCTCCTTTGTAGAATGAAAGCATTAAGCCCTGTCCCTTGAGAGACTACAGAGAGATGGTGAGATGGTGAGATGGTGATGTGATTCCTAAACAGTGCATACAGTGCAGTAGAGAGGATGGTGGAAGGATGTTTGCTATTACAGTGAGGAGGGAGAGGGAGGCAGTGGGCAGTTGAGGCTGGAACTGGATCCACTCTGGGTGGGTGGTAAGGGGAAGAGTCTACCAGAGACAAAGCTGAATGACAGATTATACATCAAAGGTGCATAGCAAGCCTAAGTATATAGCAAATCTAGCATAGCAAATCTAGGTACATGGTGCCTAGAAGGTCAAGTCTTTTGAGTACTCAGTTTTGTCACCTGGAGGCCAGCTGGTAGATGAATATCCCCAGAGAGGCCAAGACAAACTTAGAAATATGAGCTCCTAGAGAACAAGATCTCTAGAGGCTAGGCTTGGTGGGAGGAAGGCTACAGGGCAAAGGCAAATGGATGCTGATGCCTTGTTCAGTCAGGGCTCTGAATCTCATTTCAAAACCAGTTACCACTGCCTCCAAGATGGTTTCATTTGGGTTAGCCCTGGGAAGAGGTGAGACATAGCTTAGTTTCGATCATGTAACTTAATTCTCCCTCGTGCCCCCAGCCAATCTGTGTCAACCCTATGGGCACAAGCCAGGCAATCTTTTAGAGGATGGGACCCCAAGGCTCCTTGGGGCGTCGGTTCTGGGAGTAGGGTAGAAGCTGAAGGAGGAGGAAGAAGAGGAAGAGGAGGGGGAGGAGGGGGAGTAAGAAGAGGAGTAAGAAGAGGAATAGGAGGAGGAGGAGGAGGGGGAAGGGGAAGAAGAAGAGGAAGAAGAGGAGGGAGATGAGGAGAAAAGCAGAGGTAAACAGGAAGAGCATAGATTGGAGGAAGGGTGGAGCTCCTTCCCATGACCCCAGGCCTCAAGGGGCGTGCCCCTATGTAAGCCAGGCAGTTTTCTGCTTTGGGAATGTTACCAAGACATAAAAGGCATTTGAAGAAACAAACAAACTTAGAAATTACATTTCAAAAGAGTAGAGAGATTTACAAACCAACCCTTCCACCCCACCCCCAAAGAAAACAGAACCAGTTACCAAGTAAAATGCTAAAGATCAAACCAAACCAATATTTACATGGAACATTTTCAACCCCACTGAGCCCTACGTCCAGAGGCTTCCGTAGGGACAGTGACAAGTGGCCTTGCACGGTGGCAAGCAAGAATTAGAAACAGGGACTGAAAAACAAGACCTGGAGCTTGCAACACCTGTTAGGGGACACAGGAGCCAGGTGCTGAGACAGTGGAAATGCACAACCCATACAGAGACGATGGTAAGGCTGAGCGGCCCCTAAGCCCTCAAGTTCAGGACTACGGGGACTTTTCTCCAAGCCTCCCAAGCTCTTGGTAGCTCTGGGAGGTGGCAGAAGGCCTCTGGTGGCTTGTGGCCTGGTGCGGTCCCCTCAGCTGGAAATAACCTTAGAGGGGCCTCTGACCTCTTAGAGGAGAGCAGTTGCATCCTGGAGGGACCTGGCCCACAGTCCACTGGCCTGCTGACTATGCCCACGCAAGTTACTGGACACAAGTCAACAGCCGCTGGAAAGCACTGACCCTGATATACTGCCCATAGGGAATGGGGTGGAGGGGCTTTGGGTAGCTGGCCCAGGTGTTTCTAAAAAGATAGCCTGGGTACAGGTAGGTGGGAGTGTAGAGGCATCTCCCTAGTCCTGGAGCAAACTAGCTATGCAGCTGGCTCTCTGCCTTTCTGAGGGGACCTCTGCACAAAAGCCAATCCATCCCTGGATGAGTCTGGGTCCCCAGCCAGGAAAAGGAGGGTGGCACATCACATGTATACAACTGAAATTGGTTCCTTGGCACCAAGGGGAGGCATGTGAGCCCTCCCCATACTGCAGTTGAGTTATACTGGTGTAGTTCAGGCGACTCCTAGAGGCATAGGAAGGACAGGCAGTAGAGCTGGGGCTTGAGGAGCCATGAGTGGCTATAAGGCTAAGAGAAGTGCTGGTGAACAGGCGGGCAGGCTGGTAGACACTCTCAGATCCGTGTGCAAAGCTGCAATAGACAACATTCTACAAGTCCATCCTGTTTTCCTGCCAGTTCTTACTTCGGGAACGTGGAAGGAACAGAGCTGCAGTCATCTGGGTTTAACTCATGAGAAGAGGTGTTGGTGGGAAGGGAGGGGTGGGAAAGATCGTGGAGGACGTCTGGGGAGTGATGACATCATTCTGGCCTGCAGTTCCCCTGAAGCATTTACAGTCGGGACTGGAGAGGCTGGGCCGAGTACCGGGAGAAGAGGGAAAATGTAGTGCTCTGAGTCTAAATGGCCAGTGGTACTGGAGGAATAAGGTGCAGAGCCCCAGCTCTGATGAGGGCCCTTCTGACAAAACCAGGAGACCTGAGCCTGGTGCTGAGTTGCCTCAGCCACATGGGGGACTCCATGGTGTCACAAGCTCCATGCTGTCCCAGTGGCAAGGATACCTCTAATAAATTACCTTAGGGGCTCTGAGAGGGGGAGGGGGTAAGTTAAATTATTAAAATAAAGTAAATCACCTTAAATATTTATAGTATGAAAAATTCAAATAAACAATCTACGCAAATAAACAAATGTATGTCCATGTCTTGGGCTATGTCCCGGGACGCTGGCCTCTTAGCGGTCTCTCTGGTCTGACCTAACCAATAGTCTCTCCCAGGGAGCATTTCGGCTGCTGCGGGACTGCGGCACCTAACCCTGCTACCAAGAAAGAGGTCCTAGGGATCGAGGCACGGCATGTAGGCATTTACCTCTTCGTCAGGTGCCAAGATGGATGCTACCCATTTCTGTTCTTATGGAGTCTCCTATGAAAGTTGGGCCTTTGTGTCCCCATGACAAGGGAGTCGTCTCTTCTGGCCTCCTACTCTGAACCCCACATGCTCCTACCTGCCTCCCAGTTCTTGCTACATGTGGGCACAGGCAGGGGGATCCAGGGCTCCAGGATCCCAAGTGTACTTGGCCCTGGACTCTGCTCTATCATGTCCCCCTTCCCTGCTCTAGGAAGGTCTTGCAACCAGAGCAGCAGGGCTGAGAGGAGGGAGCAAGAAGTGATGGTCACACCCAGGCCCAATTCTTCTGAGAGCCTCCAGCTGGGCCCTAAGCAAAGTGGAACCTCTCTCTCAATGGCTTCCCCTCCACATGTGGTCAGTCAGGAGCATCTCTCATAGCCCTGTTCGTGGAGCCTGGCCAGGAATGCCTCCTTCCTGGATCCTTCTAAGAGGTGGTGTGAGTGGTGCCAGGCCCCCTTGAGGACCCAGAGCTGACTTGCGGTGCTTCTTCAGGTGCTTCTGAGGCCTAGTCCTGGTCATTCAGGTCTGGTCTTTCTTCTTGCTCACTGCCTTCCCCTGGAAATCAGAGGCCATTGCCCAGCAGTCAGCAAGACACCTTGCTTTACCTTAATGTGAAAACTCTCCTGTGGCAGTGGCACAGCTGCTGTTCCCCATGGATGGACTGAGGCTGAGGACTTGACCCCTTGCTTCATCTCCAGGGTCTAGGCTGCTTGAGGCGGGTGCTTGGCTGCTCCGGGACTCACTGGGGAGCTGCCCTCTCCTCCCCGCCCCAGCCTGACTCTGAAGGGTGCAGCCTGCACTTGGAAGGGGAGTGCCGGATGGCGTTGCGGGATGGCCGGACAAAGCAGGAGGCAAGTGACTGGGCGCTACAGTCACAAACGGCATCCTGGGGAGAGACAGAGAAGAGATCAGGAACAGCCTGAGGTCCTGGCTACAGCCACCCAGGAGCCAGGACTCAGCCATGTCTCATGCTGAGGCAGGCGCTGAAACTCTGCTCTAGACCATGTCACTCCTCTTAGGGCAGCAATGGATCCACCTTCTAATAAACTCTGCAAGGCACAGAGAAGGCAGACACTGTCCAAGGTTGAGTTTCAACATTCTACACATACATGACCAGCACAGCTTCATCCCCAAAGCTTATTACACTTACTACTTGCAAAATACAAATATTTGTCTGCTGCTGTGAACATCTAAGTTTCTGTTGGTTTTCTTTTTGCTGTTGCTCTTTTATTATGTTTGGGAAGTTTGCCTGCGCGTGTGTGAACTGCAGGATGGTGTGCCTGGAGAGTTTCAAAGGTGTGAGATACCCTGGAACTAGAGCTATAGACAGTTGTGAGCTATCATGTGGGTGCTGAGAATCGAATCCAGATCCTCTGGAAAAGCAGCCAATGCTCTTAACTGCCAAGCCATCTCCCCAGCTCCTGGGTCTCGGTCTTAATGGCTCTATAGTGTTCTATTGAATGGAAATACATATTTCTCAATTCAGCTCCAGCTGGCTTTGAATTTGCAATGTAGCCCAGGCTGGCCTCAACCTGTGGTGTTTCAGTCAGTCTCAACTATTCAAGAACTGGAATTAAGGATATATGCTATCATATCCGGAATACTGAGGATTTCTACATTCACTTTTGATGTGTATTTAGGTAGATTTATTCTTTTTCTTTATTATTTATTTATTTATTTTTAGACAAGGTTTCTCTGTGTAGCCCTGGCTGTAGATCAGACTGGCCTCAGAGATCCACCTGCCTCTGGCTCCGACCTACTGGGGTTAAAGGTGTGCGCTACCAAGCCTGGCTTATTTACTTTTAAATTATTATCAGAACAAAGAAATGGTAAAAAGCACTGCGGGAGAACCCAAGTACTCTCTCAGCTCTGCCATTTGCTACGAGCCTTTCTTTCTTCTTCTCACAGTGAAAGATAAGTTGTGTTTCTCAGTGTCGTAAGGGTCTGATCAAACAGGACATGTAAAGGATATGACATAGTGCCCACCTAGCATGCAACACATCTCAGTAACACACTCCTTTTTCCTTTCTATCCTCCCTCCCCTTTTTTTTAAAGACAGGGTTTCTCTGTATAGTCCTGGCTGTCCTGGAACTCACTCTGTAGACCAGGCTGGCCTCGAACTCAGAAATTCGCCTGCCTCTGCCTCCCAAGTGCTGGGATTAAAGGTATGAACCACTGCTGCTGGACTCTAAAATGTAAAATTTAAAAAGCTTTGTATAGGGAGCTGGCGAAATGGCTCAGCAGGTAAGAGCACTGACTGCCCTTCTGAAGGTCCTGAGTTCGGATCCCAGCAACCACATGGTGGCTCACAACCATCCGTAAAGAGATCTGACACCCTCTTCTAGTGTGTCTGAAGACAGCTACTTAGACATACTTACATATAATAAAAAATAAAAATAAATAAAAAATAAAAAAAAAAGCTTTGTATAAAGACATTCAGTAGAGCATCCTTTATCATAGGGAAAACTGAAAAGCACCTAACACAGTAACAGAAGTGGCCTGTTCAGCAGTCACAATCCCATCCTACACACTGACTTCTCCTTCCCTATAGCCTTGCGCTTCCTCCTACAGCCCTCCCTGAGTCCACAGTGGGACCTGCAGCAAACTAGAACAAGGGTACATTCCATCCAGGTTGAACCAATCAGTTTTCTTCAAAAAATACAAAATTGAGACAGAGGGATTTGAGTCGATGTGCTTGAACTGAAAGATCTGCCTGATTCTTAAGGCAAATCCAAGGGAGAGTGTGGCTGGAGATGGCTCGACAATTAACAGTGCTTGCTGTTCATGAAGAGTACCAGGGGTTGGTTCCCAGTACCCACACCAGGCTGCACAGAGCTAACTGTAGCTCCAGTTTCAGAGGACCTGATATCCTCTGACCTCTGCAGATACCTGCATATGCATGATGCACAAAGACTCATGCAGACTCACATATATACACATAAGTAAAAAACAAAACAAGGGGCTGGAGAGATGGCTCAGTGGGTAAGAGCATTGACTGCTCTTCTGAAGGTCCTGAGTTCAAATCCCAGCAACCACATGGTGGCTCACAACCATCCGTAATGAGATCTGATGCCCTCTTCTGGTGCATCTGAAGATAGCTACAGTGTACTTACATATAATAAATAAATAAACCTTTAAAAAACAAAACAAAACAAAACAAAACAAAACCAGGAGACTAGAGAGAGTAGTTAAGATTCAGGATCAAATCATAGAACCAACATGGCTCAAAACTGTCTGTAACCCCAGCTCCAGTGGATCCAACACCTCCACACAGACACACACAGACACACACAGACACACACACACAGACACACACACACATACACACACACACACACACACACACACACACACAGAAAAAGACTCTATCATCCTCCAGAGACCAGGGCTACACAGAGAAACCCTTTCTTGGAGGAAAAAAAAAAAAAATTTTAAGATACACAAATATCTCCTCTGAATTTAAGAGACAAGAAGATCTTGCTTGGAATGTAGCTACAATGGTGGAATACTTACCTACCTAGCATGTACAGAGCCCTGGATACAATCTCCAGCACTATATAAACTAGGTGTCAGGAACATACCTGCACACCCAGCACAGGAGGGAAGGGAATCAGGAATTGAAGGTCATCCTCAGCCACATAGAAAGTTCAAGGCCAGCCTGGGCTACATGAGACTCAGACTTTAAAGAAGAGAAGCAAAACACAGAACAGCACAAAACAGAAGAGCTTGAACTTTCTCGGCTGATCCCCCATTCTGAGAGAAGGGTAAAGTCCATACATACCTCACTGGGAAGGATCAGGGACCCATCTCCATCACGAAGGACACCATCCTTCCCCACCTGGGACAGCATGGTGGGTCTGACCTCTTCGCTACCACCTGCCTTGGCTGCTTTCTTATTCAGGATCCTGGCTACACCCTCGGGTTGATGGTAGCTGGCTGGCGAAAGGGGCTCTGGTTTCTTGGTGCTCTCTTCGCCCGCTGCGGTCGTGGGGCTCGGTGCCCGGCCACACACGTTCCGAAAGAACTCCTGAACAATGCCATACTTGGTAGGCTCGGGCTTGGTTCGGGCCTCAGACATGCCCAGTTTCCACACAGACTCGGTGCTCCCAGAGTGCTCCACCACACTAAAGAGGCTAGACAGCCCATCGTTGATGTTCCTCAGTACTGGGCTATCCCGTGTGGTGGTGGAGCGTGCCCAGGCAGAGCCATTCTGCTTGCCCTGGTGCAGGTTCCACAGGCTTCGGTCCTTGGTACTGTCCAGCTTGGACACTGATCGCCTCTGGAGCTTGGGGGAGCCATACTTAGGCGAGCAACATGGACGTTCAATGCGAGAATGGACCTTGTCCAGGGAGGAAGAGATCTGCTTGCTGCGCACAGACACAAGTGAGGAGCTGCGGGGTGACCAGCTCTTGCTATGGAGGCTGCTGCGGGGTGGGTCGGTTTGAAGACCTACACTGACCGTCCGAATGGTCTGGGTGCCCACGGTGGCCAGACCTACTGTCTGGCTAGATGTGCTCTTTACCTTCCTCTCTAGGGAGCCGGAGCGCATGGCCTGACGCACGCAGTTGGTGATCTCCTTCATGTCGTCACTCATGTTGCCCGACATCTCAAAGTCATGCAAGGCTGCGGGGAAAGCCGGTCCGGAACCCGAGGTGCTGGCCCCGGATCCTCCATCCAGCCGCTGCCTGGAGAAGTTGCAAAGCCACCGGCTGTAGGAGCTCTCGGCCAGCCCGTCAGCCTCCGCTGACTCCTTGGGCTTGGCTGTGGTGAAGAGGAAGCCTGGCTCAATGAGGATCTTGCCCTCCTTGTCATGGACCACAGGGACACCCAGGCGCCGGGCCACTGGGGGACTGTAGTAGACTCGTATTCCCGTCTTGTCTGGAGCAGTGTAGCTGCGCTGCATCTGCCTCCCTGCAGGCTCCTGACAGGCCAGGCTACCAATGTGGCTACAGTCCCGGGTGGAAAGCCCCGCCTTTGCCTTGGCATCTTTCTCAGGCTCCACAGGCTCAGGACTCACAAAGGCAAAAGCAGGGCTGTTGGGCAGCTTCTTGTTCCGGGCATCTCCACCAGCAAGGTAGGGGGAACAGTCAAGCAAGCTCTCAAACTCGGACAT
>JADRCD010162567.1:0-11379 GCA_019843815.1 Montemys delectorum
AGAGAGAGAGAGAGAGAGAGAGAGAGAGAGAGAGAGAGAGAAAGAGAGAGAGAGAGAGGAAAAAGTCAGGCCATGTCATCCAGTGTGACTTTTCAACGCAAGTCCTGATTTGAGGTTGTCTGATTCTAGCAACTTGACCTCTTAGTTCAGTTTTTCCCAGAGCAAGAGAGATTTTTCCTGGCCTGGCTCTGGTTCTCCTTCACTCAACTCTACCCACATTTTAACAAACATTTTAGGCCTCTCTGGTAGTTTAAACTTGAAAAGTCCCTCATAGGCTCATGTATTTGAAGACTTGGTTCTCGCTGGTAGTGCTGTTTTTTTGGAATGGTTTTTGGCATTTCTAGGAGGTGGAGACATGCTGGACAAAACAAGCCTCCCCCTGGGAGGGTGTTGGCTTTCGGGGTTTAAAGCCGGACACACTTCCGGTTTTTTCTCTCTGCTTCCTGTGTGCGAATGTGCTCACCCTTCAGCCTGTTTCTTGCTCCTGTTTCACTTCTTGCCTCCCTGCTGACATGTCTTCCCCACCACGATGGGTTCGTTCCCCAACAGTATAATATTTCTTCACAACCTTGTTTGTTTGGGGATATTTTATCACAGCAACAGAATAGTAACCAGTACAGCTTATCCCTCACAAATCTGTTTGTCCTAATGAGGCCACTGGATCAAAAAATTCACTTTCTCTCTTTAAAGAAAAGATATCTAACGCCAAGCTTCCAAATGAAGCTTGTATTTGCTTTTTATAAATTAAAACTGGAATAACAGGGGTCAAGATCTGACTCAGCATTTGAGAGCACTGGGTGTTCTTGCAGAAGACCCAGATTCAATTTCTAGCATCCATATGGTTGGCTCACAACATCTGTAAGTCTTGTCCCAGGGAATACAGCACCTTCTTTGGGCTTCTGCCGGTACTACAGCTTCTGGTGCACAGACACACCTTCAGATAAATACACATATACATAAAATAAATACAACCTTATGAAATTTAAAAACTGGAATAACATGATGTTTATTTATAAGGCTCACATCTCAAATCGGTTTTAAATCCTCTCATCTTTTCACAGGTTTTCACATTACCAATTATTTTAGCCAGATATTGTCTCCTGGCTTGTTCCGTCAGAATAGACATGTAGATGAGATCTCATCCATACTCTTACAGAGAGAATCATTTCCTCCATATATAACTGATGACTCCAATTTCTACCTAGTTATATTTTGCACAGACTGAAAAAGAACTTCTGCCACTGTTTAACTGCTCATGCAGGGCTACAATTGTCAAAACACACAGCATCCTATTGCTATCCCAAAGTCTTAGAAAGGTCCCAGAAATATTGTTCTGAAGACTTGTCCCCTGTGCTGGTGACACAAATGTCTTGTGCAAATCTTTATATGTATAGTTGAGTGCCGGGGCTACATCAAGTTCTTCTTCTTCTTCTTTTTTTTTTATTAGGACAGAACCTTTCATGCCTAGTACCTTCCCTTTCCTTGGCAGGAGGGAGAGATGAAGACTGAGGAGTAGGGGGTAAATTGGGGCGGGACCCAAACCCCATTTTGAAATGGAGGAGAGTTGGATACTCCCAAAATTCCAACAAGATTACACACATAAAGAAATCTCATCTGGTAAATATTACATTCTGTTTTTGTCTTCTCTTTAGTTTTTACACGACTTGACAGTTTATGGTACTGTGCCACATTTCAGAGCTAAGGTTTACAAACATCTGGCTGTGGGCAGCATTCCATTCTGCATGGCCCCCAGTGTCTCTGGGATAAAGCATTTGTAACATACCAACCGAGGTGGAAAACATCAACTTTCCTAGAGAACAATGGGGTACATGAGGCATACTAAACTTTTCTGGGCTCTTCTGGGGAGGACCCCAGGCATTGCACAATTAACCCAATGACTTCCACCAGATGAACTTTGGAGAGCCAAGAATCATTGGGTTCACTCTCTGCATGGCCAGTTGGTTGGCAGGATCCTTTTATATTCTTGGAGAAGGGAAGATTTTCCAAAGTAATTGTCAGAGCCAGACAATAATGCCAATGTCTCAGTCACTTCCATCACGCTGCAGTGTCCAGCCATCTAAGGGTAAGAATGCCTTCTCTTTCTTAGAGTGTTCATGTAAGAATGGATAACAACACTGTTCACATGAAAGCATGCAGAACATTTATTGAGAGTTACCAGCATCTATGTACATTTCATCATTGTTATTATTTCTATGTCATAATTAATAGGAGGAGGAGAATTATTTTAACATGGTAAAGTTTTGATGTAAAATTGAAAAAACACTTATACCATATATCTGTATTTTATCTTTTCTTTATTTTTTGTTTAAATGCCATGATCGGATATTAGCATTATGTTTGACGCAAAAATAGTAGCAGTATTTGAAGATAATTGATTTGGATTACTTATTTAGTTTTTATTTTTAAGACAGAGTCTCATGACCTTGAACTTCTGACATTCTTGCTCCTATCTCTTAAGTGGGAGGATTATTGTATGCGCTGCCACCTCTATTGTATAGTTTTGGGCTTTGGAACTCAGAGCCTGATGCAGACTCTCTAACCAAGTGAATTCTCTCTTCAGTCACAGACTGCTCTGTAAATCTCTCATTCTTAAGAAATAAATAGTAGTTTTATATACCACATCAGACATTCCCAAAGAGTGCTTATCTTTCCCTGCAGAAGATGCCTGGCCAAATCTGCAGAATTCTGATAGTTATTCATCTGTGGTAGGAAATGAGCAGAGGATCATAGACTATTAGGCAGGACTGTTTAGTCCTTGCAACTGTCTGCAGATATGTGTGTGTGTGTGTGTGTGTGTGTGTGTGTGTGTGTGTGGTGTAAATTAATTTTGTTAAATAGAGGAATAATAGCTTCCATCATATCTTCAAAGTTAGTCATTAAACATCAAAGGTTAATATCTATTTATGTCAAAGAGAGTAAAGATAGCCAGAACAGGGAAGGGGTCTACATAGAATTAAGAAGACATCAGGGGCTCCTGTCTCACATGCCCTTTTCTCAACTCAATATTAGCCTTTATCTTCCAGCCACTATGTATACAACTGTAATCTTTCTTTACTTCTCTATAAAAATATAGCCTGGGGTTAGGGTTCACCTGGAAAAGAGTCACACCAGAATAAAGCTAGAAAAGGAATCAGTTACCAGGTGGTGAGTGTGGGCTATATGATTCCTGTGACAACAGACCTATGCTACTCTCCGCATGCTGCTGGTCATAGGGCTGTCACACAGGAAGACAAAAAACCCGGCCTTATGGGCATAGCAGAGAGGGTGAACTTTTCATTCTGCCCCTTGAATAAACAAGAAGCCTGGCCATGACATCCTAAAACTTTGTAGGCCTTATTTATTAAATACTCAAGACTGTATTGATTTTTTTCCATAGGTCAATAATCAAGATTAAAAAGGGAAACAGATAAGACAATCAATGACATGGCATCTAGAACTCAGTAGGAGCTAACTAAATTGTACCTATCCCTGGTTCTCCAACTCTCTGTGATTTTTTTCCATTTTCCAGATAGGGAGGTGATAGCAGGAGGAGGGAAGAATGAGTCTGAAGTTATTTGGCCTACAAATTCCAGAAGTATACCAACAAAGAACCTTTCTCCAATGCCATGTTCAACTCACTGATCTAAGGAAGGCTAATTTGGATAGCACATATGAATCATAGTAGTGTATCAATAGTAATATGTATACATAGACATATATGTATATATACATAAACAACTACCATTATTCTCATGAAGCTCAGTAAAACATATCAAAGTGATATGACTTATTGAAGGAGAGACAGACAGAAATGTGTGTGTAGGTGCTGCACATGTGTGTGTTTAATTAATTCTGGAATTTGAATAACTTACTAACATAACCACCAGAGCTGTTAAAGACTTAACTATGGCATTTCTGGTACTCAAGCAATTAGTGCCTTCCAGAGGATGGTGATCCTCTACATAACTCAAATATCCCCAGTGAGGAAACCATTGCTAATAATTCTGATGATCAAAAGAGTATGAGAGGAGACCTGGCCCTAGTCATCATATTGGAGACATGAGTAGAGATACCATGGGTAGAAAAGGAGCAGCATAGCCCATTGTAATTACAATGTTCCCATTGTTAAATCATTCAGATTCTTGCTAAGAAGACCCGGGTTGTAGTTTCATAGTCATGAAATGTTACCTATGGATGTTGATGCTTCAAACTCATCTCATTGTCCCTCCTTACAGAGCAGACTTTTCTATCTTCTTCCAGGATTTTTTCATAAAGCATTAAACTCCCACACTGAAGAAAGAAAGAAAGAAAGAAAGAAGGATACTTGATTTTTCTCAGCTCATGTACCCTCCTTTCTCATCACCCCACAAAGGAGCTATTTACACCTTTAAGAGAGGAGTGTTGGTGGTGAGGAATCCCTGAAAGGAGACCAGTTAAGTCAATACTAAGACCAAGGGTACCACTCAACAACTATCAAAATCTCATATGCTAGAAAGAAGGAAATTCTGGGGACCAGACTGTAAAGAGTTCAAATCCAAGTTTTATCTCTAACTGTCCAGATCATGTTACCTTGAAAAGAGTCACTTAGCTTTTTTAGATGTTATTTTCCTTCCTGAAAAATAAGAATCCCGAGAAAATTCCCAATATTCCATGAAGAGTCCAGGCCTTACTAGGTGGGGAAAGAGCCTAGTAAAGTAGGAAAACAGTGCCTGACAAGATTTGAGTTACTTCTTTCTTCCCTCTGTCATTCAGTGTCTTGCATCCTATCTCCACTTCCTGGCAATAAACAGGAAGACTCTAATCTCATTCCAACTGTTTTCTTCCTGCATCACACATTCTGGCTAAGACCTATTTTCCAAGCATGTCTCTGAAAGTTTCCTATCTGTAAACTGTCAACACAGGCCTGTGCAGTATTAGCCAAGATCTGCCTTGTTGCAAGAACAAACTCTAGGTCAGATCCAGAAAGGTGAACTTTTCCACTGAGGATGCCAAATGGCTTTGCATCTCCCATAAAACCCACTCAGCCAGCCCTAGAAAAGATATAGTCAACATATTTAGGTCACTTTTATTTTCATGTTGTTAGAACAGAATTTATCATTTGCTCAAGAATTTCCTTCCTTCTTTGAGCCCTGAACACAAGAATATCTGTAAGCTTTTTAAAATGCTTTAAAATTTTAAGTTATATTTATTATTTATTTTTCTGTGGTTTTTGAAGGTGTGTGAGCATGTGTATGCGTGTGTGTGTGTGTGTCTGTGTGTGTGTGTGTGTGTGTGCACATGAGCATCTACAGGACAAGGTGCAGGAATCAGTTCTCTGGTTCCATTATATGGACTCTAGGAATGGTACAGGTCTTCAGGATTGGTTGTAAGCTCTTTTATCTACTATACCTTCTTGCCTATCCTGACCTTTTTAATTAACAACAATTCCATATTCCTAGTAAATAATTTGATATTCAAATATTAATCGAAGACTATCATTCCAATTAAGAGTGGTATACTTGAGGTTGAACATGTGATTTATAAAAATAAATCACTTCACCACAAGTAAAGCTAAAGCCTATAGTGTAAGGTAGGGAGTACCAGGTAATATGTCTGTGCTATCCAAGCTACTTGCTCTATCACTTGATCATTATAGTTGCCACCTACATAATGCTATCGTATCTATTTTCTGGAATCTTCCCAGTCCCTTTTCTGAGGGGCAGGCAAAGTACTTCTTTCAAACACAAACCAAACACTAGGCCCCATCTATTTAAAGTCATTTAGTGAATCCTATCAGGAAACAAAGGTTAAAGTGTTTAATAAGATTTGAAAGAATATTCTAGCACTTCTCTATTACCTAGCTTATTAAACTTCCACGTATCTCCTTTTTTTTTCTGTCTGGAATATGCCTTTCTCCTGCTACTTAGTAATACTTAGAGATGGTGCAGAACACAGATACAGGACAGAGTCTGCTGGAAGTTTTCTTTGTTCTCTAATAAAGTTTGCTCTATTCATTTTCTGTATCGTATGTAGTACTTATTTCCTCCTTGTAATTGCTGTATATAATAACTGATATGATTATTTCATTGATCTATCACTAATTGATCAGCACAATCCTTAATACGTTTTTCTACCACCCATCTCCAAGTTTGTTCAGGACCAGATACATAGGATAATACTGACAATAGTTGTTGAGAAGTAATTCTAAGCAGTCCAGGAGCTAAGTGTTACAACAAACAAGATGAGTTATCTTTGCTATTCTTATGTGGAGAGGCAGGGCTTAAATCATCAGCCACAAAGCTCTGCAGCTAATAAATTAAATACTTGGGAATTTGGTTTTCAAGTCCATGATCTGAAGCATTACAGCTGGTAGTAATGGTCACTCATATCATAGTAGCCACCCAAAGAGCAGTTGTTAATTCCTCAGTGAATACTGACCAAGAGATTACTAAAATGAGTTCCTGGATGGGAAAAGACCCTAGAGATTTTTCTAGATTGAAGAGGAAGCCATTAAAATGGCAATTTCAACAGTAAGAGCAGGACCATCATATACAGCAATATGGTTATGGATAGCCAAGCAGCCCGCCCCAGTAGCTGTGCTCCTTTGCCTGGAAGCTGTTTGCAAATGTTCACCGGCAGCATCCCTGCTCCTGACTAAGCAAGAACAAGTTTAAATATAGATGAGGGCCTTGAAACTGCAGCTGCTGAGGCTGTAACAGGTGACCGTGTGCTTTCTGTGTGTGTCTAGGTAAGCACATTACAAAGCCTTTGAAAGTTGAGCCTGAGCCATAACTCCCCTTGAGTGTTTATCCCCAAGAGCTTTTAATGTGATGCTGGGGACCATTGTCATTTACTGAAGGATTTGTCTGTTTGCTATGAATGTCAAGAGACTGAGAACTTGCCTATTTACCATGAATGTCAAGAGACTGACATTCATAAAGATGAACAAATACCTTTTACCTACAGACGCTGTGCCTCTGAGGAGGTCATTTGGGGCTGATGGCAAGTGAACAGCCTAGAAGAAACTCTTGGGGGAGTCTTTCATCCCAGAACAAGAGGGAAAATGGCAAAATAGGGATTTTGCTGAGTGTAAATATTCCTGAAAGGACTTAACATTTGGAGAGTTACTTGCTGAACACTTAGTCAACAAGATGGACAAGGAACATTTACACAGACAACAGCAGAACATAGGTCATCAAGAGAGACAAACAAGGAGGAGATGGGGCCTCCGTTCTTCAAGAGCTGATAATTTAGTGTGGAAGGCCAAACACTCACTACCTTGACCAATGCCTCCAGTGCAACTAACTCATCAGAGGAAAAGAAAAGTGTGCAAGATACCTGGAACAGAATAAAAGGGGCAGTGGCCCAATTTGACATTCTCAGGTCACTGGATGATATGTTGGATGGAAACACAAACCTGACTCTTGACAATCACAGATATGCTAGGTGCTAAGGCAGAGGTAGTCTTGGCACTAAAGGAGAGAACTATTGGAGGGCCTGTGGGTGACTCTTAGAATATAGGAGGAATGTCAGTGATGGGGATGATGGTAGGGAAGCAGAGAGTATTTAGTGCAGGTAATACAGGGAATCAAGAATAATGTCATATCACACACACACACACACACACACACACACACACATATTTACTTTATCAGGCAATCCTCTAAGTTATGAAATAAATATTGCATTATTTACTACACTGAATGCCATGTTTTAATTTTGGCCTCTTTGTTTTATTTTTAAATTAATTTTTCAATTGTTTATGTCTGTGTTCACTTATGTATTGGTGGATTATACAAGAAAAACACAGAGGTCAATCTGAGATATAATTCTTTCAGAGCCACCCACCTTACTTTTGAGACAAAATTTCTTGCTGAGACTACGGAGTGCTATTTTTAGGCTAGGCTGTCTGTCCCAGCAAGTTCAAGGGATCTTCTTGTTTCTACCTATCCAAGGCAGACAACACAAGTCTATGTCATCATGCCTGGCTTTTTATGTTGGTGGTATGGATGAAACTCAGGTCCTCATATTTATGCAACAAATGCTTTCCTGTGTGAGCTGTCTCTTTAGCCTCTTGCTCTCTACATTTTAAAAGTACCAGTCTTGACCCTTGCTTATATAAAAGCTTAATGATTGGAACTTTAAGTGGCCTAGTGCATGTTCTAGAGCCAAAAAATGTATCCTAAAAGAACAGCTTAATAAATACTTGATGAGTAAATTCAGCTTAACAAGTAAATTAGTGTGTATCTCCATTTATGAGAGAAAGATTAGAACAGAACAATGATGGATCAGGAATAGAAAGTCTGCAATAAAATTTTGAAGCAAAGGTAGGGCATGAAATAACAAACATGAGGCAAGAACACAAAATGTAGGAGCAAGGGAAAAAGATGATGATGGTGATAGTATGAGAACTTCCGTCATGACTGCCATTATGACCACTGTCATGTCCAATGTGGTTAAATCAATATCCAACAACCAACACTTGCCCTGCCTCATCCTATGTCTTTTTGTACTGCAATGTGGATGGTATTTTTCCTATAATGAAACTTGGCATAGAAAAGTGTAGATCGGATTAGATTCTAGCTCTCTAGATGGAAGAACTCTATTCTTTTTAATATACTCACATCCTGTGAGTTATTAATGAGAAACATTTGCCACATAAAGTATACTCAGTTCTTAAGGATACAGTGCAGTTGTGGTTCTGGACATAGAACCTACTCATCTTTCTATCCATTATTATCTACCTCTGGTATAGACTTTTGCATATTTGAGTGAGGAGCAATTATTGGGCCTTTACTGTTAACACTCCTAGCTACAAAATGTCAATAATTCATTTCAGCCCTAATCAGTATATACTTGGCTCTAATTAGATGAAGTATCTGTCTTTGGGAACCTTAAATTCTATGGAAGTATGGGCAGAGAAAGAAATCAAAAAGTAATACAAGTAAGAATGTCAGAATATGGCAAACCTATCATAGAATAAGCCCAAACAATGGGATATCCTTGACTGTTAAGGTGCGGGTTACTTGAAGTAACCATGGAAGTCTCACCCTTTGGGAGCAGCCTGAGTAGTGTGATGAGAGAAGGGGAGGCTCATCTTGGAAGACTTCCCCTTTTCTTATCACACTACTTTTCTCTGGAGAGGAACCGGTGGAAGACCCTGAGGTGAGAATAAAGCACAATAGGTTTAATAATTAGTAACTCTTCAGAGTGATTTGATCCTACTGGAAGAATAGAGGAAAATGAGGAGTTGGAAGTTATGGACAACTAGGAAATAAACCAAGGAGGTCTTTTTAGATTGTGGTATAAACTTTTTTTTTTGATTGTCTGGTAATTTGCTCAACTTTCTATATGACAAGACTGATACTTCCATTTTTCAAGGCATATAGATTTTAAGAGGCACAATATAAGCAAGGAGACCAGGGATGTGGCTATTGTCTCTGTCCAGGTACTGGGTGATTGTGACATGAATTGAGATGGTAAAAGTAGATCATGGAAAATGTCAAAGTCTAGGACAAATTTTAACATAGAGTTGATGAGACTTATGGATATAATGGCTGTGTGGATAGAAAGGGAAAGAAGAACTGAGTGACTTCTAGATTTCCAGAAACTGGGTGAGGTCTGCAACCCCATACGAAGAACAACACTATCAACCAACCAGACTCCCAAGGACTAAACCACCAACCGAAGAGTACACATGGGAGGACCCATGGCTCCAGCTGGCTATGTAGCAGAGGATGGCCTCAGCAGGCATCACTGGGAGGGGAACTCCTTGTTCCTGTGGAGGCTTGATGACCCAGGGTAGGGGAATATTAAGGTGCTGAGGCAGAAGTGGGTGGGCAGATGCGAGAGCACCCTCATAGAAGCAGGGGAGGGGAAAGGAATAGGAGGCTTGTAGAGGGGAAACTGATAAAGGGGATAACATTTGAAATATAAATAAATGAAATAACAAATAAAGATGAAAAAATATTTTCTGATACTTTTCTATGACTCTTAAATTTTATGTTAAATAATTTAATAGGGAGTGCTTTTTAGAACGAATAGCATTGTCTTAGTTTTAAATATATCAAAACAATGGCTCCTTATGAGTGACACTGATAATCTTTATAAGAATTTAACATTTTTGGTTATTACTGTGTATGTGTGTTCATACATAATATGTATTAGCAAGCATGCCAGAGGATTCCTTCACAGATCAGAGGGCAACTGTGTGGAGTCCATTCTCTCTTTCTATATTTACATGGATTCTAGGATTGAGCAGCAATCTATCTCACCAGTCTCTCTAAGGATTTTAAATAAATTCTCCAGGTGAGTTCTGTGTGGTTATCCTTGATTAGGAACTAAAAAAGATTTAGAAATTCTACTTATTTAGAATATGAACATGTTGGCAGAAAAAGGGAAGAATTATCATAGAACTTGCAAATAAATTAACAAAATGCTGAATCCTCAATTTCTAAGACATAAAGACATAGAAGAAAATGTAGTTATCATACACACACACACACACACACACACACACACGTGCGCACACAAATAAGTCTAGAGTCAGGAGGCATAAGTAGACTGTGAGCTATGTTTTCTAAATCCATGGTTTCAAGTTCTCCAAATTCAAGACTGAAACAAATCAGAAAGTCAAATTACAAAATATGAACTACAATAAGGGAAAGCTAACTTCTACAAATACTGTAACTAAATCTATTCAAAACAAAGCTTTGGTAATTGGCAGCTGGCACTGAAGGCATCAGAAGATGCCTGCTCATAGATTCCCACCAACCAATGTGCTAGTTAAAAATTACATACAATATACTCATGTGTAAACTCGTTACTGAGAAGCGTGAGAACACGCAGTAGGGCAGAGGTCTTGAATCCTCTCCTGAGAAAGCTGGGAAGCTCTGGAGAGCTGAATTGATTCCCCAGAAGATTGAGGCATATAGAGAAATCCTTCAGCCTTAGCCCACACTCTGTCCCTTCCACAAGATAGATCACTGGCAGCACAGGCTGGAGTCTGACTCCCAGAAGTTGTTCTGGAAGGACCCAGAAGAAACTAAATCTTTGCGTCTCTTTCCTTCCTCTTCCATGGTTCTGAAACTGTTTTCATGCAAATGGGGGAAATCATACCAAAGGCAAACCACCCATTCATTATGGTAGAAAGTGTGGTACATCTACACAATGGAGTACTACTCAGCTATTAAAAACGATGAATTTATGAAATTCTTAGGGAAATGGATGGATCTGGAGAGTATCATAATGGAAGATTAGATGGTTCTGTGGCAAACTAGAAGAAACCAACAACAACGACATTAAAAAAAAAAAAACAAAAAACAAAAAACAAAACAAAAACAAAAACAAAAACAAAAAACAAAACAAAACCCAAGCCCCCAAACCAAACCAAAACAAAAA